>VOQK01014926.1:14201-25341 GCA_015052645.1 Benitochromis conjunctus
TCTCTGTTGCTTCTGTATCACATTTTCTTTCCTGGTTATTTAACAATGTGCGACTATTATTTCATGATGCTGCAAGATTATACAAGAGCACCAGAAGTAATTTTGTCTTTATTGTAGCTTATTCTATTTCTGCACTCGCTGTGAATCATTTTGGACACGAGCATTAGCTAATTAGCTAAAATATAATTGTAATTTAATTACTTTGGCTTATCCTCTGTGTAGAGGCCTGACCTTTTTACCTCTGTCAGTGCGCTTTGATAAACGTGCTTTGTGGGAATAGAAAGCAGTAGCACGTCATCATTTCATGCAAGGTCAGCTGAATGTGTCAAAGAAAAAAAAAAGAATGAGCTCTTTCTTTCACAGTTTCTTCATGTAGCAGACTCTTTTTTTGTCAGCTTTCCAGTTATGGTCTGTTCTTTAAGTTGACAAGCCATTTATCAACTGTAATAAACATCATGAATTAAGTATGTTTTCATTACAATATATGTATAATAGATTGCAGTACTGCAGTAGTGGAAACAGACAAGCGCATAGCGCTGGCAGAGATTCAGGGAGTGACAGAGGGAGTGTAGGGGAGGAGGCCGGCTTTTAACGGTGCATGTGGCAACAGCTGGTGTAACAGCACGTCAGAGAGGCCAAGTATAATCAGACATCTCTCTGCTCAGGTGTGTAGGGACCGAGGAATCCACCATCCAGCTCCTGATTACTGATTACACAACTTAGTGAGCTGTCAGACATTCGCTATGATGAAACCTAAGCATCATCAGTTGTCGGTTACACCTCAGGCTACAATCCAGACGCTCTGTTTTCCAAGAACTTAAGATTTCCAGGGAGTTTTATGTGATGAAAATTAATTCTGTGAATACAGAAATAATGCATATCAATAGTTTATATTCAAATGGACCAATATGTTTTGAAATAACACCACAGGCAAAAACGTGTTTTTTATGCAATGGTCAGTTTTGACATTAGTTTGCCTCCGTAACACATCTTCTTTCAAAATATGCCTTAATCGAGATCCGATCTTGTTTGCTTATGTAAATGTAGAATTACAGAGTACTTTTAACACATAATAATATTGTTAATGTATGTAATGTAATGTTTTCACAGTAGATCATTTTTCTTAGTTGCATTTCTAGTTTAAGCAGTTAGTTTATTTGCATGTTGAACTGTTGCGATGCAATGTTTAATTCTTTCTTACAGCATGTGTTTCTGCTGCTAACCACTAAAAACACACGTGGCTATATGTGCTCATGTCTGCATGGTTCTGATCCATTCTCTATATTCTTTTATTAAACTAGTAATTTTGTCATTTCCCTGATAGTCAACTGCTGGCTTTATGGGCTCATTCCTTTATAAAGGCTACTCATGACTTGTAATATAGGGCATTCACAGTGCACGCTTGCAAACAGCCATTGCTGTTGCTCTACTGTTGCTTCGCGAATGTAGTAAAGAAGCTGTTTCCTCAACTATGCTGAATAATGTCGCTGGAGATTTACAGTGAGACTGAGTCACACGTAAGAACTCACAAACCATAGCCGTTTGATGCAGTGGATATGATGGTTTTGTCTGCCTCTGGTGTTTAAAGTCTGCCCACAAACATTGGCACAGAGACCTCCCTTGGACTCTCCCACACAAGTACAGGCTTGTACACATCAAACTCACTTCCTCCCTTGGTTACTCTCTCTTTCACCCTCCTTTACCTCTGTCTATTTCTTCACACACAAATGTGCAGGCAAATGGGTAGATCAGCAATCACTTGGGGGGGCGCAGAAAAAACATCCCATGTTGAGTTTATCAAGCAATTTGAATGTGATTATGCAAATGGTCTTTGCTTGATCCATGCAACAGTGTGGACATCTGGAGTCCGCACTGACTGTGATAAGTTACACTCACTCACAGCCGTTCATGTCTGCAGTGAATGTTTATGGCTGCTGAACTGTTTCAAAGTATGAAAGCGCCTTCATTCGTATTCCTCACACACACCCCTGAAGGTTAGCCTTTATAAAAACTGAAGGAAATGAGTGGGAAAAGTGCATCTGCTACTTTTCAGCCAATTTACAAAGTTCTTGCAATTTTTTAAACTGGATATAGGAATGGGCACATAGCGATCAGATGTGACTGTTCAGTCATCATGTGTATAGAAGGTACATAAAGATATCAAGAGAAGCAAGTGAAGAATACGGCGTGCAGCTTTAACCTTTCATATGTACATCTGTTAATTCACATATATGCCAAAATCCAATTCATATCCCAAAGGGGCTTATTAAATTGGTAAGTTTAAATTGTGTTTTTGTTTTTTTTTCCAATTCATAATATTTGAGTCAAAGAGCTTTGCAATGTCTTTTAGTTTCTAATGGTAGCACGTTATTTTAAAAGAAGCATGTAACACTATACAAATGATCCATTTGTTAACTTGTCAAACTGCAGCTTTTTCAGCTTTTTAATAAAAGAAACTACATAATCTTGATCAGTTAGGCTTTGAGATTTAGTGCCACCAACAAACTGCAGGTTTTGATCTATTTGTTAGATTTGTTGACGATAGGAAAAATCAGAATAACACCAAATCCTTTACTTGTTGCTGAATACATTTACAAATTCTTAATGAAATCGTACTCCGACAACCACGTCTTTAACAAACATGGTGTCAGTGTAATAATGTTTGAGGCGGCATTTACTTCATACATTTCCTGTTGTTGTTGTCATTTTGGTAGAAGTTATCATAATAAGATATCTATCACTGAGAGTTCTGGTCTCATACAAAAGTCGTAATTTCCTTTTAGCTTACTGCATATGTGTCTCTTGGGGATGGTTATTTTGCCACAGTTCATTTATCTTCAAATATAAAGATCCCAGATAATGACAGCGCCATCACACTCTCTCAGTATATAGCAGAATCACAGGAATATGCCCCATTTGTCACCAGCCGGTTTCCCTTTTACTGTTTTTGAGTCAAAGCTATAATGCAGTCCAGGCCAGAAACCATCAGGCAGCAAGCGAAAAATGGTGTGTCCATGATCTAAAGTGCTGATACCACAGTAATGCCAGATAGAGAAGCTGCCCAGTTAAATGCAATGTGACCCTGACAGTCGGTTATCTATTGTATTGCGTATGCCACAGCCAAGCTGCTCGTCCATATTGATGTTGCCACTGACCTTAAGTTGTTCCTTTTTCCAGTTATAAAAAGTCTACAGTGATAAACCTTTTTTTTTCTGAGTCACTGATTGCAGTAGGGAAGGGATAACAGAGGACACTGTGGTAAATTGGATACTGTCAGAGGTACTATATCAGTGTTCAGCTCTATAGTTTTTCAAATGAAGGTAAATGAGTGTATGAGTTTCTATAGCTGTAATTTCAACTAATTTTATCTGTCTGACTGTGCAGGTAGGTAGGGAGGTGTAAAAAGGTCTCGGTGAAAGGTTTATCTAGTTAAGGCTTACAGATTATGCCTGTTAATTAGAAATGACTAATTACTATGTTGATCCTCAGCACATAATGTGTATAATTGCGGTTCAGTGCGGACACGGATTGATTTTGCTATCTTTCAAGAAGGCTATAAATGTATTAATCGTTGTTGCGGCGTTTGATGTTGTGTATTGTTTTGTCATTTTGCTTGTGTTTGATAAAACCTGCTACTCAACTGTAATTTTATTCATGTGCATTCTCACACATGCTGACATGTACATGTTCTGCACAGGTAAAGGTGGTGCGTCTGGCTTCACAGCAGACCCCAGCCAGCTGAAAGGGGAGATTTACCACACAGCGCTGAAGAAGAGCTCCCAAGGATTTGGATTTACCATCATAGGAGGTGACCGCACAGACGAGTTTCTGCAGGTGAAAAATGTGCTCAGCGACGGTCCCGCTGCCCAAGACAAAAAGATGGCATCTGGTGAGCAAAACCTTTGAAAACGTGCTCACAATTTACTGTAGAAAAGGACCAGAAAGAGATGATACACTTACTCAAATAAACATTAAAATCCCATTTAGCTGGAAGGAAGAGCCATGTGTTTGAAACTGCTAAATTCTGCAAAATTGCTGAAAATTCTTTTGTAGCTAATGTGTACCTATTGTGTTACCATGATGCACCTTCAGGTATCAGTTTTACATCTGTGGTCTTCACTTAACCTGACGCTGCCCCACGAGTTACAGTAAATAAAGCAATAACAACTTTAGTATTGTCACGGGCATTGTTTTATAGCAGGCTGATTATGGTGGGCGTGAAACCATCTAAAAGCTTTATTGTTCAGTTTCTGATCTCGCCTTTGGGCTGTCTACATAAACCAACAGCCATGAGTCTGTGTGTGATGGTTACAGTGGTATGATGTGACAGAAATCTACACCAGTCTCAGCTCCTGTTGTTGAATACTGTTCAGGTCTGTTCAGCAATGTAGTGAGTAAAGAGGGGACAAGAATGAAGTAGGAATGAATGAGATAAAAGGAAACTGAAACGGTACCAGGAGCTGCCAAAATGAAAATATGAGAGAGCAGTGAAGGGGAAAAGGACATTTCTGAGAAAAGCTCTGTCTGGCAAAAGGAGAAAGCACTCCTCCAAGAAATGTAGAGAGGTGATGTCTAGATTAAATACCACGGGACTAATTCTTTCTTGTTACATTCTTCCCTTTCTCCTTGTCTTAGGTGATGTGATTGTTGAGATTAATGGGGTATGTGTGCTGGGGAAGACCCATCCAGAGGTAGTGCAGATGTTTCAGTCCATTCCCATTAACCAGTATGTGGACATGGTTCTTTGCCGTGGATACCCGCTTCCTCCTGACGTTGATCTAGACAGTGACGATCCTCTTCCCCCTCCTCCTCTGCCGCCGGCCACCCAGCCCCAGCAGGCTCTGCATGGTGGAGAGGTGGTGACAGCTGTGCCCCTTATCAATGGACAGCCACTGCTTGTCAAAGGTGACGTCCTCCATGGCTCCTCGCAGGAGCTCCACTATGTTACTACCGATGCCAGTGGCCGTCCTGTCGTGGCTGCCTTGCCGAACGGGAGGCAGGGTGGAGAAGCGGCCACAGCGATGCTTCAACCAGAGCTGGTAAGCGTGCCGCTGGTCAAGGGACCTGGTGGATTTGGTTTTGCCATTGCTGACTGCCCTCTGGGACAGAAGGTGAAGATGATCTTGGATGCCCAGTGGTGCCGTGGCCTGCAGAAAGGAGATGTGATTAAAGAGATCAACAGGCAAAATGTGCAGTCGCTTAGCCATGCACAAGTGGTGGACATCCTTAAAGACTTACCAGTGGGCAGCGAGGTCAATGTACTGGTGTTGCGAGGAGGTGAGAGACTGAAATAACAACACATGTTTTTTTGTGCCTCTATAGATTTATGTGGCTCGCTAGCAATAGATCCATATTGTCTGTTCTCTCTCAACCAGCAATCTTTGTTTTTCCTCCTCAGTGTATCCCTCCATTATTCTTATGCTTTTATGCCCTTGTGTGTGTGACATAATATGCTATTACTGTCAATGCAACTCCAACAGTGCCCATGGGAGGTGAGGTCAGCGTGTTGATACTGACAGGAGGTGAGGTGGTGTTGTGGCTGGTTGGGGGGCACTGACTGACTACACACTGTTGTTCAGTAGAAGTCTGGGTGATGCCACTTTGACTGCGATCTGTGTAAGGTCACCACAGCAGAGAATGCTGCCTTTTTAGCTGAATAGATCTAACAGAGCCACTGTACTCTAACTCTTGCAAATGATGATCACACTCAATCCATCAGAGTCGTATTTTCTGGCATGCAAACTCTACATGTTTAACATTTCTTGAGCATTCTTTCTCTTTTCTTCCATTTAATCTACATCTTTTTATGACAACTCCCATTGAGGTGTAATGCTTTCTGTTACAAGTCAGCGAGCAGGAATTACATAAGTGTGGGGATGTGCTTTATTCCAAGTAGCAAAGAGAGGAGAGTAGACAACCTACAAATGTCTCCTAAATCCATCTCCTGCCACCCGAGGGATTTACTGTGCTAGTCGATGAACCCTGGATTGGCTTTGATCATCAGCAGAGTGAAGGAGATCTCTGCATGCCTCTTAGGGCTCCGTAGCTAAATGGCTATAGAGGGAACGTCCCCAGGGGCTTCCTCCCCATAGCCACACCTCAAGCCTCTGCCTCATATCCCAGAACACCCACGCTACGTATGCTCGCTGTTTTGCCGCCATCACCACTTCCTGCTCCACTGACGCACTGCATGACCCCACAGTTAAAGCAGAGCTGGGCTCAGCTTCGTCCAGCCTGTCCAGTTAAAGCGCTAATGCCAGTTTTAACCCTCATTAGACAATTGCCTGTGGCGTGGAAGAGGATCCCTGTGCTCCTGTTTGTGTGATTGGTGGGCATCATTGCTTAGAGAAAGGATAGAAGAAAAAGAGTTGTGTGGGAAGGCGTGTGTCATGTGTATGTATGGTACAGTTGTCTTATTTCATGCCTTTGATGACTCTGATGTTGGACTGGGAATTTTGCAATGAAGCGGAAAAACACCGCTGTGTCTCCCCTTTTACATCAGGCTCCATTAAGCCCTCATCAGCCGTGTTAGCCCAGCTCCACAGGACTCCAGGCTCTAGAGCAGTGTTTGTTAATTCACTTAAAGCAGGGCGTTGAGATGGGGGGGGCTAAGATGGAACATGTGGGTGTGCTGTACAGTTAACAGAGAGCAGGAAGGGAATCTTCAGTCAGTCAATTATATGCATGAATCTCTAATGCCCTCGCCCACTCTCTTACAGTTGATTTGTCACCTCTTCAGCACGTGTAGTATCTTGATATTTCTTATGTATCTTTAAACGCACATGAAAGTATACATTCCCTAATGGATGATTCTTTAGCGAGCACACCTCTCGAGTTTAGAGCAGCACCAGATATTTTTATGCTCACTCTGTCTGTCAGAGAGTCACTGCCATCTGGTGGACGGTGATTCAGTGACGCTTGTTCCAAATCTCGTTTTCATTTCCTAATATGTTCCTGTTGTGTGTCTGTGTCTCTCCATAGGTCAAACATCGCCTGTGAAGAGTCTGAAGCCTGTGAGTAAAATCTTATCTTTGTCTATTTCTTCATTATTGTTTCCCCACGGGGATATATCGCTCAATATGATTTCAAAGCGTTTTGTCCTTCAGCCTAACCAGCTTCTGTTGCATCGAATTAAATGATAGCAATAAATTTGAATATTGATTATGTTTCTGGGCGCCTTCTTTTGTTTGCTCTGAAAAACGATCTTAATTACTTGCGTTCTGTATTCGTAGTCTTTGGGCTATTGTCAGGGGACTGCAATGGTAATGAAGCATGGATGAGCCTCTGTAGATATCGTGGTATTATTAATGCAACAGTTTTAGATAAGGAACTTGCCCTTTCTGCCTGAAGAGGCCTGCCATGGCCCTTAGGGAAGTCTTTACTTTTTAAAACGTATTGTATCCAAATCCCTTTGCTAAGAATTTAAAACAATAGGAAGTAAGTAAAGCGAAAGTGCTTGATGTTTTCATAAAAAGTGACCTTTATTGCTTTTGTAATCTATCACCATTAGGTGCTCATCCACTAGCTTTTGATAATGAGCCAAATTCTACATAAATGGTTTCATTTTTTTGAAAACATTAAGCAACATGTGTCTGTCAGAGACAGGAAATGACGGCCAGTACAGAAACTCTGGACATTGTCACAGACTTGGCACCTCAGGCCTTGCCTTACCACTCCAACACAAGCACCCTGCGCTCTGCCGATTCGCCCAAACGAGATGCTACAGAGATGTACTTGAAGTCCAAAGCCCTTTTGGAGAGCAGACGTAAGTGTAGACCAGCATCACCCGTTCATATAATTTTTTTAAATCTTTTGTCATTCTGGCCAGCTTTAAACACTAGGAAAAATATGCCCACAGAGCCTCACGCCAAAGATATAGATGTTTTTCTCAAGCGGGACATTGAAACGGGCTTTGGCTTCCGTGTTCTGGGAGGAGAAGGGCCACAACAGCCAGTAAGTGTATATATGAGTGTCTTGAAAGTATATTTTAATATCAGTTAAAAGTGACACAATTTTATGTATTTATAGTACTGTTATTATGAAAAGATTGCGCCATAAAGAGAATGCATATTATTTCTATTTTTCCGGTGGTCAGGGTCTGTTATTAACCCTATATCAGAATGTATTTCCGCAGGTGTACATTGGTGCCATTGTGCCTAACGGAGCTGCGGAGAAGGACGGGCGTCTCAGAGCAGGAGACGAACTTATTGGCATCGATGGCGTGATGGTCAAGGGTCGTTCGCACAAGCAGGTTTTGGATCTGATGACCAACGCTGCCCGTAATGGTCAAGTTATGCTGACTGTTCGTAGGAAGGTGATCTACAGAGGTGAGTAACACGTCAAGCAAAACCTGGCATGTTGGCACTCTTTTGTGATTAAAAGTGCATTCAGGAACTTTATTGCACTAGATTTTATAATTTATCAGAAAGAAGTGGATTAGAGTAAAACTTTAATGTGCTTTATAGGTAGTAGTCCAACACATACACACATACAATACAGTGTACAAACCTAATACTGGGTCCAAATGTGCCACTGTCACCATAAAAAGGTGAGGGAGACATTTCAAAATTGGTTTATTATCAATATCTTACCCGAGCCATGCAGACCAGGAGCAGCCAGGAATCAACCAACCAACCTTCCGATTGGTAGATGATGAGCTCTACTTCTGAGCTACAGCCACTCCAGACTCAGACTACTAAACAAGCAAATCATCAAAAATAAACAGTAACAACGTGTTAATGATAAATTCATGCATTTAAACTGAGTTGCATGAGGTGTAGCGGATCAAAGAAAAGAGCACTAGGAAACGTAGAATGTGTCTCGGCACTTTCCATTCATTTTTATTTTATTCCAAGTAAAATTTTGTATATTTGGGATTAGTTAGGTTAGAGATCTTACGCAAAACATTTATCCTGACCAAGGCAGACAATGTCCAGCACAATCATCATCCATGTTTTGTAGACTTTTTTTTTTTTAAACCATAAAGAACACCATTTTTATTTTACCAAAGACATCTCCAATCATCTCAAATCCCTCAAAGCTACACACCTCAACACTCAAATTTAAAAAGAATTGTTCAAGACAGAAATGCATTAGCATCTGTATCCTTTCATATCAGATGTGACAGATGAAGAAGCTCAGGAAATGGCTCCGGTGCTGGTGAATGGTTCTCCCAAACTACCCCGGCTACCGATGCCGAGTGCGCTGGATCACGAGTCTTTTGACATCACACTCCACCGCAAGGAAACCGAAGGCTTTGGCTTTGTGATCCTCACGTCTAAGAGCAAACCACCACATGGAGGTGAGTTCAGGCTTTTCAGTCAGCTCAGTTCTTGTAATTCATTTAAAATCAAACATGGTATAATTGTAGCATATTTCTGGATATGCCCTACTTAGGCTGAAGAACTTGATGAGCATGTACGTACATTTAACTAACTCATTCAACAGCCTCTTAATACACTTGGTTGTTGGTTATATAACATATACAAAAATGTTGGGATTTTTTTCAGTCTGTAATTATTATTATTATTATTATTTTTATTACAAATATATCCAGGAAATAGCTGAATTTTGGCTTCAAGAGTTGTTAGAAGAAGAATGTGGGCATTTTCAGAAAATTGAAAGACTTTTTTTATAGATTGACTCAAACCCTGACAAAACGAAGTAATTGTGGGACCCTTCTTACTGCCATTGTGTTGACAGAAGACAGTAAACAGACAGTAAAAGGCAGTTTCCTAATGGTCACTCTGACCGGGTCTCATATGTCTCTATTACTGCCATTTCAGTTATCCCACACAAAATTGGCCGTATCATTGAGGGCAGTCCCACTGACCGCTGTGGCCTGCTGCACGTCGGGGATCGTATCTCAGCAGTCAATGGACGCTCCATCATCGAGCTCTCTCACAATGATATCGTCCAGCTTATCAAGGAAGCCGGCAATGTCGTCACCCTCACTGTGGTTCCCGAGGATGGTGAATATTTCTGAGGATGGTGCATTTATTATAGTAGTTAGTAGGTCTGTTCATTTCAAAGTGGGCTTTTATTAGGACATTAGTTTTGCAGCCAGGTAATCAATTAAATCGAGCGTTCATAAGATATAAATATTTCATTATCCATATTAAAAATTCAGTTTCAAACTGAGATAGTTAGAAACTGAAAAATTAGATCCCTTCTTCACTGAAATGATTGTATGAATAAAAATAAAGCAAAATACCTGCTAATCCCTTTACTAGGATATTTTAAGCCTGGCAGTAAGGTTTCATTTAGGGTTGTTAAAGGGAACTAAATGTTAAAACCTGTAGCTTAAAATGAGCATGAAACATGTTAGAAGGATTCTATATGTCTGCTTTTTTACCAATAGGCATTTTCAGTATTAATATTACAATATAACGAGTCTAATATCGTGTTAAAATGTATTTTAGAGTACAAGGGCCCTCCATCAGGAGCGAGTTCAGCAAAACAGAGTCCAGCTCTTCAGCACAGAGCCATGGGGCAAAGGTCAGCACTACAGGATGAGCGGTAAGGATTTAATCCCACAAAAGAAAACTGCATAACTATTCATGCATGTTTAGCGTTAGTAAGTTTTCTTGCAAGTGTTTGATTTTTTTTAAAAGTTCTGTTAAACTGTCAAAAGTATAAGAAAGTTGTATTATGTAATGCTGAGAAAGTGTAGACAGAGAAGGCAGCAAGAGCCTCTTAAACTGAAAATTAATTAAATTATGGTTATGGAGATGTTCTTTTTTAATTACTACAAACCTTAACGAATTCTCAAGAACCTCCAATAAAAGTCTCACCACAATAACTACTGAGCGTGAAATAAATCGTGTATGCGGCGATGAGTTTGGGATACCCTCGGAGCAAAAAGCCAGAAAAACTGTAAAGACACCGGTGTAATAAACATAAAAGTGTGTAAGATAACAAGAGGTGTCGTGCGAGTAAGCGCAGCCCTTTCCTATTTAACATCCAGCATTAAATTTCACTTTGATTTTCATAAAAGCTTTTTCATTTGGTGGCCTGCGGCCTTCTGTTTACAAATATAACTGAAGGAATTAAGTGCATATGCTGTTTGTTGTAGTTATAACCTGGATATGGAGGAGAGAAAGGAAGGAGTCAACTGGTCTGACCACAAAACTCTTTCACT
>VOQK01014930.1:48402-60323 GCA_015052645.1 Benitochromis conjunctus
TCTGATTACAATGCCAGCTACCTCCCAACACTAGATAAATCTTCAGTGGAAGCCCAAAAGCAAAGCCCTCCAGATCCATTGCAGTTAATAATTTAGTGTTCGAAGCGGACAAGTATTTATGATAATTCAAATGGAGCAGGAGATTTTTGACTAGACGGAAAACCTAAAGAATGGTTTCAAGTTAAAAATGGCATTTGCTAAGACTTAAATTTAGAAATGCCCGCATATTGAATTCATACTCTGTGTCATTGCTGTGCCACAAATGATATCCCATAATAAGAGTGTCTCGTGAAAGCTGAAATGTGTGAATATATTTATCTATCTGCCCAAAGGTGTTATGAACTAAAGTTCATGTAAAATGTCACATTGCTGTCAGCACTCTTATTATATAAATAATGTGCTTGCCTAAAAGCTTTTCTTGGCATATTGTGTGTCTGTATAATTGTTCATAGATCATTACGATGGGAATGGACAAGAGAGGTGGCGGGGTTGGGACGTGGCTCGAATGCACGATTTGCACTGAGCGCGCTTAACAAACGCTGGGTTACTTAGAAGCACTAATATGACTGCATAAAAGATGCAAATTAGATTAGCGAAAAGCATTTTGTTTACAGCACTTGTCCACAGCAATGTGCCATCAGGATCGGAAACCACAGGGCTTCAGTCTGATGTAATCTAAGAACCTATCGTCTAGCCTGCTGCGGACGGCGGCCAACATTTTCAACATTTTCCGGCAGATTCCTGTTCTGCGTGCTGGTCGTTGTTCACACATCCCGATATATTTCTAAAAAGTTCATTAAAAAAGCTGTATTTCTGTGTTTCTATAGTTCCTCCTTTTTATTTTGACAAGATTCTCGGTTTCTCGGCCAGTAGAACTAATACTAACGAACGGATACTTAGAAAGCTTCAAAATGTAAATGCCATGCAAAAGTTCCCGCTGATTTTGATTGGTTGCTTTCATACTTCTGGCTAATGCTGTATTCACACCGCTTGTGAAAACATACAAAAAGAAGTAAGCCAAGCGAGAGGCCACCTCTCCAACCATCCCTAGGCTTTTTATGTGTGGTATATGTGGGAACACTGAAGCATGTGATGGTTGACGCTTCACCCGATTATTGCAGCAGTGAAAAAAGCTTTTCGAGCATCACACAGAGACAAGTGACGAGTGTCAGTTTGTTGCTTCACTTAGCAGGTTTCCGCTGAAAAAGACTCATAAGCCGTCACTTTTTGCCCAAATAGTGTGAACACCGCGTAAGGATGGCAAAATCTGCCGATGCCTGGTTAGATGGTGAAGAGCCTCGGAATAACACACAGCACAGAAACACTGGTCTGTGCACTGTGAAAAAACCTTTTCTTTTGTAACCCCAACGCTGTCTAGTCAGTGAGGATTTTTGTGATATCTATCTGCAATAGAGTTAAAGCGTTAAAATATCATGTTTAAAAATGTCAGTCGTCACATATCTTGTGAGAAATAGGGTCTTTATTGCGATATTCATAATCCACAGAGTCTAAAGAGATTTCATTAGAACTATTTCTTTAATATAAGTCAGGTCCTGGATAATCCTGAAAATCCATCATCTGGAAATTGACTGTTAAGCTTGTCATTTCCTCCAAAGATCTCCTGAAAACAATTTCATCTGCTCGTGGTTTTAGGTTAAAGGTTATAATTGGTGAAAGGTATCTTTAAATCAAATCCTCAAAGTTCAAACTAAACCTGTATACCTCAAGTCGAACCTCTTTTTCTTGTCATGTCAGCCTTATTTTGCTCGGACAAAACCGTTTGAAAATGAAAGCAACGGCAAAGACGTGAGATGAACTTTCACATCACAGTCAAATGCACAGCTGTATATTTGCTCTGCTGGAGGTATCAACCTTGAAATGCTCCAGCATGAATTGTGGCAGTGACACCTGCATCCATACCGAGCTGTTTATCATCACACATCGCGTAGACTCTCTGCCAGCGACGTGACCATTAACATATAGATAGTCTCTGACTTCTGACCGTGATCTGTCCCAGGTGTCCATGAATTGTGACTACGTGTTCGTCAATGGGAAGGAGACGCGGGGCTCCATGAACGCCAGGGTCATCTTCAGCTATGAGCACCTGAGTGCGCCGCTCGAGCTGACCGTCTGGGTTCCCAAACTTCCCCTGCAGGTGGAACTTTCTGACAACAATCTGAGCTTCATCAAAGGCTGGAGGGTCCCCATTCTGCCCGACCGAAGGTGAGCCTCGAGTCCATACCAAAGCAGTTAACATAACATCTACGATAACTTCACAGTATTCAATAGATAAACACATAGGACGTTACTGTGTACGCTCTACATTGTTGCTCACACGTACATAATCTGTTTTGGTTGTTTAGAGCGTATCTGTGTGTGTGTATTTTGCTGTGCTGTGTTCATTATAGCAATTTTAAAGTGTTCCCAGAATTCACGCAAATCCATCCTTTCACAATTGGTAGGTCAAAACAACAAATTCATCCATTTTTCCTGCATCCTTTGTGTGGTTTCAAATTACACCGGTAGCATTTCAGAAGTAGTGTGTTTTGAAAAGTGTCTTCCTTACCTGCTCTGTGCAGCTTCTGTGAAAATTAGACCCGTTGCTATTTTGAGGTGCACGGAGATCCACTTCTGGGATGTGTTGTGGTACATCTGGTGGAGACGCAACCTTTGTTTTGAATGGATGCGATCATCTCCAGCCGCCACTCCAGACCCAGGACAAATCATAGCCGTGACGAGTGTATTTCAGGGTTTTGTCGTTCCCTTTATGAAACTTTAGCCAGACAGGCTCTTTGCCACTGAGAAGGACATCATTGTTTCACTTTTCTACTATAGTTGTATCAAAAAGAAAGTGTCATGTCAGGACATGATAGAAATCCTACTTGTTTGGTCTTTTTTGAATTTTACTGTTATGAACGTTCAAATTTAACATGCTGAATAGAGTCTGATTACATGTTCTAACCTTGGGGTAAAGATCCTGGGATCCACTCTTGGAAAGATCTGAATCCTCAAGAGCAAACCGCCAAAACTTCAGCTTTTTTAGAGATGCTTTCACTTGTTGATGATCAGCTAATCAAGCTGTTACTTCATCTTTTATTTCCCATAGAAGCTCTAAGGATGTACTAAGTAAAGCAACAGCATAAAGTATGATGTGTTGTGGTTCATCAGAAGTTTATCAAAATCATTTTAAGACCTGCTAGGGTACAGATGATGTCCTGATGCATAAACATTACAGCTGAAACCTTTACTACAACAGCACCCAGCACTGCTCGTGGTTTTGTAGCTTTACTATTTTCACATGAAGGTAAATTAAACACAAACTGCTCAGCTGAACAGTGAACATAATTGAACAAAAACACCACAAATCAGTATGACAGGGCATGCGCGAGAATAAATGCATGTTAACGTCTATAATTTGCTAGTGCAAAACCAGAATTCCCCTGATATGCCAGATCTGGTGCAATCTATAGTATGGCCGTTTAATTAAATGGATTAGGTTAAGTAGATTAACTAGTTCTTAATCTGTTTAATTGCTATGAGCGTTTACAGTACAAAGAGTCTGGAAAATGTGTAATGGTGACCACAAAAATAAGATCTAAGGTGTGGATAACAGCAACTTTCCTTTGGTTTAAAGTTTTTTTTTCTGCATTGACGCAAGCTGTGAAGAATTGAACGTTACATATAATAGTATGTTTGAAGGGAGTAATTTAACACCTCGGTGCTGTCCTTTCTGTTCTAAACTAAACTAAACCCTATGGAGAGAAAAAAAAAAAGAATAGAGCAGGAAAATATTCAGTGGAGAAAAACATATTTGGAAAATATCTTATTTTTGTACATGATTGCCTGAAGACTCATTATCCAAAGTGCACGGTGCCCTGCAGTCTCACACATTAGAAACTAAAAAGCTGTCCAGCCTCCATTTCTGTTATGCTGCATTGTACGGCTAGTTGCCTGTTTTGGCCCAATTAGGTGCTCTGGCTCAGGTACATAGCAGAAGTGTACCTCACAAAAAGAAGCTTTCAGATTGATCCACTAAGGTTTGTCGTGTATGTGTCAGACCCATCTGAACCCATTGTCTACAGCAGGTCCGAGACAAAGGCTTAATTTGTCTTTGAGTTAAGAACACAGAAACATTTTTGCACCAAATATTTGTTGTACTTCCAGGTAGATAATGATGTTTTTGGACAGTCTGCGGGAGTCATTTGGGCTGCTACTCATGGACCAAAATGATGGTTAGAGTTAAACAGTTGTTATTACATTTCCAAGAAACCCCTTCATTGTTGATTTAGCAGAACAGCTGTCTACTTTTCCTCCAAACACCTGTGACTAAAGTACTGTGATATGGTCACCTGCACGCAATCAAGAATTGTAGGGTGTTCAGACCAATTGCCCTCGTGTCAGTGTTAACAAAAATTGTGTCAGCAGAAGGAACCCAGCAGGCAATGAAAAACCGAACTGTTGCCTACAAACCTTAAAAATATGACGCTTGAAACGGCGCCGGTTGGAGATCGGTGAAGAATGCGGTCCTAGTAAAGGAACCAAGGCTCATTTAAAATATTGCAGCGTTCTTATCATGCAAGAAGCAGGAGCAAACGAGCCCACAACTTCACAACAAATGCTTAATGGGAGCATTAACACTCACACGGGTGGCTGCTGTCATTGCTGCTGGAGTACATCACTGTAGACCAATTCCATTTCTACCAAAGCTGAATACAAATGGCGTGCTTATGGGCTTGTTTGAAGAATGAAGGTATTTCAGATGATTTAGAGGACTTGGAAAACACGCTGCATAGCCTTATATTTCAAATGTGCTATGGAAGGTATCTTATTTTGACATGCAAAATGTGTCTTAAATGCCCCCCTTTAGCACCATTTATTCATTTATTTGTTATAGGTCCAGTCTATAATAGTAGAATCTCACTGTATGTGTTTTTGTCAGTGTTGTGTGATTTCAGACCTTGTTATGTTCGAATGGCGTTTTTGCCATTTGTCCAGCACGCCCCCACCGAGCCACCAATCTTATGTGACGTAGCTCCCATTATCGCCATTGTTATCCACATTTTGTGAATTTCAATAGATGCAATAGTTCATTCAAGCAAATGGCTGCGGCTTTAGTGGTCTGTTTCTCTTAAGCGTGTATCTCTACAATTCTTCCAGCCCATTTTCTATGCATATAACTTCCCCTCTGACTTCATAAAAACAGTCATCAAAGACCCCTTGCGAGCCATTTGTGGTCGCTGTGATTGCCACACAGCTAGGCAAGAGGAATTCATTTCGCTGTTCCTTTTTTGCATGCTGTCATTTGGATTTACTTTCATTCTTTACTTTTTCCTGTAGTCCTGTGCCACATCAGGAAGCCGCAGACATAGGCGGCTTGCGTCTTTCTTGATGGTGCCACACACGGACTGCTGAAGCTGTTAATACACACTAGAATGGCCTCCCCACAGGAGTCTGTGTTTTCAGTGATATTTCTATTGGTGAGGTTGAACACATCTTTTCATGTATGCTGCCGAGCATACTGGGGTTTTTCCTGTCGTCTGATGCATACCCATATCAGTTCTCCCAGGAGGGAGACTGAACATTTACGAAATATGCTGGAATTACGTGGTACCCACGCCTTAAAACGAAATGTTATTTCACTGCATCTATATCTGGCCGTGTTTGCATATCTTGATGCTGTACTTCACATGTTTCATATGAAAGTGTCTATGAAGCATCACTATCTGTGAATCACAGTGGATTAAAGCTGGAAAAGCTGCTAAAAAGCCCTTACAAAAAGGCCCATGTTTATCTCGTTGAACACATGAAAAGCTCACGTATGGGCACACGAGGGTTTTCAGACATTCCTCACGTTAAATGTCAAACATCTCTTTCAAAAACATCAGGTTATGCAGATGAGAAATTTTAAGCCTTTAGAGAAATGAAGGCAATGTGGAGGTGCCAAAAATTGCATTTCCTCTAATATCTACTTCAGTCTGGCTCCAGAGGTCTCTTTAGTTAATTTCCTCTTGAAGAGAGCTGTGTGCGGGGAATTTATTTTTTTTTTTTGGTCCAACTCCCTGTTTTGTGTCTACTGGACCTTTCGATGTTTGTGGTGTTGTTGAGGCTTTTGGAGCATTGTTAATGCAGTTGTTCGACACACAATATGGCTAGCTATGTAAAGAAATCTGCGTTTCATTGTTGGCTTTTCTTGTGTTTTATTTTTGTGTTACGGTTCAGCAGTTAGCAGGTTTCTTATGCCTTTTTTCCACTACTCGGCTACTACAACCAAGTAGAGTCAGGGGGAGCTGAGCCTAGTCGGTACTGGAGGAAAAGATGCATTAGTGCATTCCATCCATACAGTCTGTGGATGCAGTTGAGCCTAAAACAACCCAAAGAAAGCAAAACCAGATTGGTGCAATCAAAATGCTAATGTTAATGCCTCAAATTGGGGGTGACAAAACCATCTTTAAGATACAGTCTTTATATTGTGTTCCCTGAGTACATTAGAGGAACAGCTCAGGTTGAGCTGTTTAGAGACAACGTTAGAGAGGAAAGGTTGAAGTGGTTTGGACGTGGAGAGGAGGGACAGTGAATATACTGGACAAAGGTTATTGAAGATGGAGCTGCCAGGCAGGAGGAAAAGAGGAAGACCACAGATGACGTTCATGGATGTAGTGAAGGAGGCCATGCAGAGGGTTGGTGTGATAGAAGACGATGCTGGGGAGGAAGAGTATCTGCTGTGGCGACCCCTAAAGGAAGCAGCTCAAAAGGAAGGAAAAGAAGAAGAGGAAGACACGGCGTCATCGTGGAAATGTTACTGTTCGTGCCTCTTGGACATTTCATTGTTAAAAAAGAAGACTGACAGTTTATTCTTTGCTTTGAATCCACATGTGGACGTGTGGGTTTGTCAGGAAACATTTCATGTGTTACAGAGCTTAGGCCTTTACAGTGCTGACCATATAATCCTTTTATCTCTGGCACGAGTGGCCTCCTGTCTAAGAGAGTGAAATCACTTCCAAAAATGGACGCTTGGATTTGTCATATGTGTTACGTGCAGTCTGTAAAAGAATGAGAATTTCTGTCATGCACTTCTTGAATCTTGAAAAACTGGAAAAACTTTGAATACTTTGTGTTCCCTCGTTTTCCCACATTTTAAATTGAAGAAATCACACGGTTGCATTCCGACTCGAAACCAAAGTCTAGATCTTGGGATTTGCCTTAACCTTGAATGACAAGACTTTGAAACATCACCGTGACTTGCTATAAAGCAACATGGACACCTGCCACAAACAAAACAAAACCAGTGCCAATAACTGTCTGCAGCAACACTAGCAGGCTTTACTTGAAAGAGACCAGACAGACATCAACAGGATTTACAAGAACTCGTCTTGTTTTTGACTAATGCCAGCACCAACAAAGGATATCAGGTTGGAGGCTGTGTTTGTCCTGACCTTGGTCTTGTTTGTTTACATTCATAATGAAATGCTGCCATAATGAATTAGATGGTGTTTACAAAGGCCTGCCGCGGTACTGTTGCTTGTTAGGCATCTCAAACAGTAACACCAGATCATGACGATAATCTCTATTATTAGTCTTTTCAATAACTCCTCTCAGTCCAACTATCGCTCACTCTTATCGCTTATTTTCCTCCTTCTCTTGCTGACGCTCCTTTATACAAACCTCCAGACCTCCCCGCACTCCTTCCCTCGCCTCCTTAACTCTCGTTTTCCTTTCTGTTGCAGTCTCTCCATCCCAGAGTCCTTCACTTCTGCAAAGTGACACATTCTGAACCTTCACACACAGCAAGGTCTCTTGGCCTGCAGTGGGCCTCTGCCACAGTGCAGCAGAATTGCTCACTGGCTGCATTATCCAGCAACATGCTCTAAAAAAGGAAAGAAAGTGTAATCGGGCGAGCAGCCCGTGTGCACCGAAGCTGCAGCTTGTACGATTGTATCAGTGACTCTAATAAGAACAGACAATATTCTTCTGAGGGGGAAAAAATATCAACCTTATTTTCAGGTGCAGACTTGGGAAGGTAAACTTTCACTGACCTGACCCAAGAGTTGAGAAACTCCTTGACAGAGACAGAGTGAGTTTTATTGTCTCATTGGGTTTTTCTCTGCCTTTAAATGAATAAGTAACTGAGAGTGGAGTCTCAGTGTCTGCTGTGGAGTTAACTCGCTTACCGTCTAACAGCAGCAGAAAACGACATGTCCTGAAGCTGCACTGTCAGTATCCAATACACAGAGGTGCACAAGATGAAGGCTCCGTGACATTCAGACCATAGAGATTACTGAGATTGTTTCTATATTCCAGTTTTCCACTTCAGCATCTTTTTGCACGAAGTAAAAGAGATAGAAAACAGAAGGCCCTTGCTTTGATCAAGCGTGCTGTTTTGGATTTGAGCTTTCCTGAAATTTTACAAGGTTGTTTAGTTTGTTTTTTAATAAATTTAGGGGACATGAGAGACAGTATTAAAAAGGAATATTTAAAATTGGCAAAGCCGAGGCTGACACATTTGGACCTTGTGTGGATTGTATGAGTCAAACTCCAAAAGCGCAGGATTTTTCATAACTCACTAGCATCCTTTTGTTAGGACCTTCTTCCTTCTCTTAAACTCCAATGACTTTGCTGACTGTGTCATTAATGAAGAGAGCATCGTCAGTGCATATTTTCTTAGGCTTTACAAAGCTCCTTCTGAGCCACAGAAGATATTTTATAAAGCACCATGGTGAATTTCTATTTCTGTGAAGTTCACAGATATCGAACAATAATGAAACCTTGTCCCAAAAATGTTTCGGGTAAATTTGGAGAGTAATTACTTTTTTCACGATTATTTATAATAATTCATGATGATGCTTTTAAAATGGTTGGTGAGATTTCTGCTAAGATCAAGGCTCGTCAGACCAGACGACATTTTTCCAATCTTCCATCGTGTGGTCTTCTGCTTAAAGGTTCGTAATATTGTATATTAGGAGATCCTCTTCTGCAGACCTCAGTTATAACGAGTGGTAATTTGGGTTACTGTTGCCTTCCTGTCCGCCATTCTCCTCCGACATCAGCAAGGCCAAAGAACTGCTGATACTTTCTGTTATTCACACTGTTCTCAGTAATGGAGATGGAAAATCTCCACAGATTATCAGTTTCTGAAATACTCAGACCAGCACATCTGGCACCAGCAACCATCCCACTTTCAAAACCACTTACATTACCTTTCTTCCCCATTCTGATTCACAATTTGAACTTCAGCAGGTCATCTTGACAATGTCTACCTGCCTAAAGGCATGAAGTTGTTCTACTGTGCTTGGATGATTAGATTTTTATGTTAACAAGCCTTTGAAAACGTACGTATACCTAATGAGCCAGTAAGCGTAGACATACTGTTCTAATGATGTACTGATGGATGCTTTTTGAAAGTTGTTTTCAAACACTTTTTCTATTCTTGGATGATATTAGTCAGAGAAGGATGTCCTTAATATGGTCATCTCAAGCAAACGCCAGGAGGGTGCCAGCCAATCAGAACAAAGTTGACTCAGTCTGAAATGGCTACAGGAAAACCAGGTTGTCGTATTGCAGTTTGTAATAGTTTCACCTTTAAAAAATTATGTTTTTGTAATGCCCCGGAGAGTACACATATAGTTTTACATATACTAATGTTATCGTTCTTCCTAAATCTATGTCGCTTTTACCTGTCAAGTACCAAGTACAAGATTTCATAGCTGCTCGGCCACATTAACTGTGATAGCGCCTCATATTTTCATTCATTTCAAAGTCATAAATTCAACCGACCATAGTCACTAAAGTGATAAATCCATGACCCAAGCTTAATCAAAGTAAGAGAAGTTCATGAGGTGAAGTTATAGTTGCTTGGATGAACAACTTCATGCAGACATCTCCAATGACCCATGAGAGCCTAATGGGAGGCCCTTTTGTTTCTAAACATCATATAACCTGCCAGTGCTGAAGTGATGGGCTGTGGAGAGGAAGCGTGCTAAGATGAATGAATAATCACACCCAGCAGGTGGGACAGGTCTTAAGGTACATGTATTACGGTACAATATAATGCATTTTGATGTTAAAGTAGTCGATTCAAAGTGTTTATGAGACCTCTGGATAGAAGTGCTTAGCCTAGTAATGAAACCCATTCCTTAAATTAATGGACAAGTTATATACTTTGTCGTTGGCTGACGGGCCAAAGCCTCTCCTGAATCTTAAATCTTCAGATAGTTAAGGCGAAGCAAAGATTAAGCAGAGGAGTGCTTTTTAAGCGTAAACTGGCAGATTGTCAAGCCTGCTGTGGGAAGTTGGGTAACTCATACATCTTGTTGTAGAGCAGATTGCGCTCGGTGGGGGATGCACCTGGCATGCTTAACCCCACTGCCCAGGGCTCCTGTGGAATAAAAAGGGCATCGGTCCAAAACTCTGCTTCGTGGTGCTTATCATTCCTTCCCCGCTGGCTCCGAGGACTTTTTACTCATCGCCACTGCATCAGAACAGATAATGTGATGGATTTGTACGGAGTGGTGCTGGGTTTCTCATCGGAGTTGTGTCAAATTATAAAACGAGCAGACCTCTTAAGAACAGAAGGCAGAAATTGAGACATAGCATCACGACACAGGACTGAGCATAACTTAGCAGCGAGCAGATGCTCAATTTGAAGAAGTGACAAGTTATGATTGGTGATCGTTTAGTCTAGTGTTTTATTTTCTGATGTTCTTCATCTTTTTGGCAGCTTGTTTGGCCAGAACAGGGGTACTGGGCTTTCATAACATTCTGAAACTCCACAACTACCTTAAACCTCTGCACTTTCTTACTCCCAAGGTGAAAGGGCTGCCATCCATCCTCTTCTTTCCATCCTCCATCTTCTTTCATTTATTCAGTTCAGGGTCTGGAGCCTGCCTGTTAGACACTGGGCACAACCTGGGCAGGCCACCAATCTGTCACAGGGCTAACAGGTAGAGACAGAGAACCACTGACGCTCATATCCCACCTTAGCCTACATTTTGACACTTCAACCTGAATTACTAATTACTAACTAAGACGTGATATTCAGCTATTATGGCAGGTGCAGTTTGTTCATTGTAATCGGAAAAGCATATAAATATAGGTTAGACATTATAGGTCCACACAGGCAGTATGGCAGACGGAGCCGTTATAATGCAAACAGGCTTCATTAATGAGTGAAATGAAAACCTTGTGTGATGTCTGTGGTCCTGAAATTATAACAGTTTCCTTTAAAAAGTTTTATTAAACTCAAATAAACATGTGATTATTAGTATATCATCATAAATGCACTGAAAAACAATCAAACCAATTCGAAACATCAAAATGAAATTGGACTACTGTTAGGACTTTAGCCAGACACAAGGCCTGATTATTTCAGAACAGGGCCCAAAGTCGATGTTGTCGTCGCTTCATTCTCTTGATTCTTCAGCGATGTGAAAGTCCTGCCGCACAAGCCACAGTAGAAAAGAACCTGATACCAAAAACTGGAGAGTTGCAAGAACGTTGGAGCATCCAGGTTATCTCTAAGTTAACTGAGCAAATTTAGAATTAGGTAGCTTGGTAATGTGAGTCTTTAACACCATTTCCTGTGGAGTTCCAAATAAATTGACATGAATGAATAAATGTGTAACGCTTCCTTGGACGCGTTCTTAAATCTCTGCGGTTTAACGGACACGATATTAAGCGTATAAACCAAATTCTGAATTTAGTGCAATTAGCATTAAGTTGTGTGCTGTAAATGGTAATAAATCAGTTTGCAGCCTTCCTTTTTTAGAAACAGAAGCCTTTAGAGGTACTCTTGATTATTTACACTTCATGGTGGCTTAAATATTGCTTTACTTTCACAGATGCCATTTACAAATTCGGTGTATTTATAATTTTTTTGTGTGTGTGATTGTTCATGGTGTGAGTTGAACCGCTTGATTTCTACTGTG
>VOQK01014930.1:67062-87244 GCA_015052645.1 Benitochromis conjunctus
TTTTTTCACAAGTTTTTTTTTTTTTTTTTTGGTTTTTGATCGGATAGATTTCATATAAACCGCGGCAGCAGATTCAAATGGTGAATAAAATATTCACTGTGTTGTGGAAGCATATAAAGAATTGATCACAATAACAAGGACACGCCATATGTAGAGTATTTAAAATGTACTAAAAAGACTGCTGCCTGCCTGGGATTGATGGTGGGTGCTTAAAGTCGCGACTACCACAGAGGGGGCCAGAGAAGGAGCATTACGATTACGTGTATATTGAGTTTATATTGGCACAAGCACCCTCTACAGTGCGATTTAAACAGATTCCATCACAGGGTGGGTAACGTCTTGGGGCAAATCAACTTTAACCTGTTATAGATCGTAAAAAGTCGACATTTTTAAACATAAAGTTATCGTTGAAGGCCTTCAGGACTGGCAGGTTGTCTGTCAGAAAGCGAATTGTTTGCCAGTTTAGCACAGCTCCGTATGAGTCATGTTTCAATTCACTGGTCCAATGTGTTTCCTTCACTTACTTTAAGTCAGTATGACCGTCTGAAGGGGGGAAAAAAAGATCTTGCCCACCCCTGAGCTATACGACCAACTCAGGTTATTGCCACAGCCAATCCGGTTCATATTCAGCTGAATCTGTTCTGACATAATCACTGGGAGATTGGAAATATTTTTAGCCTTGGGTTTAGGGGAGGTTGGTTGTTCTGTTATCTTAGTCTGGAGTCAGGAACTCGTGCTCGATTTATGGTAAATTTAAAAACCAGTAAACATAGGCCCAACTTTTCCTTTAATTCTACCGGCAAGTTAAAACATTTGAATGACTTACCATGAAAGCTGTCACTGCTGTGCCTTTTAGGCTGTAATTTTTTATTATTTTTTTGAGTTTAGTGCTACCAAGTCCATGCCAGCTATCACACCGCGAATCAGGCAGTTATTTGTGCAGTTATTTTAAGCCTTCAATGGCTCTGTTACGCTGGAGTAAAAATAGGGCCGCAACAGCGCCGTGAGTAATTAAAGTGAGTTTCAGTGTATGCAGATGGTCACACATTTGTGATCACAAACAGATTGCATGTAACTTAGACTTTGCTATCAGTTTAAGGACTGACTAAGGTCATCTCCCTGCCATTTTATTGCCGTCTTGATGCACCAAAGTCGCATCGTGCAGTGCTCCCACACCTGGTTCCTGTCTTCAAAGCTGCCATTTCAGAGACAAGATCACAAGTTCACTGCACACCTTTGCAGTAATTTTGTAGGCGGTCGGCCTGAAGCTGTGTTCTGTAGTCTGACTGTAGTGTTAATGAATGGGAAAAATTAGTATTTATTTCTATGGTCATAGTTTCTTGCATACTTTCAAACAGTGAAACAAATGTTAATATTAGTCAAAGATAACACGGGTCTTTTTCAGCTGCACGGGATATTTTTGGTAAATTTTATGTTTGTCAAGGCGCTGAATCCAAAAATGATCTCGTACAGCTTTTTTTCAAAACATGAGGAGTTTACATTTGAAAAAAAAGCACAACAGCAATGAAAAAACCTATGTTTTATTACAATTAACTATGCATAACGTTTCACTATGAACAAAATAAACCTGTTGGATCGTCTGAGCTCCTCACACCACCAAACCCATCGGACCCTTCCCCCTCCTACTGACGCCCCTCAATTCCTCGAATTTTCTATTTGTATTTCTCTTGAGTCTCGCTCTTAGAAATATTAAATTAATGTAAGAAATCAATATTGGATATGGTTTTTTGACTCAAGTGTAGGATACCAGATTTCAGTTTAAAAAGGGAAATTGTACGTGAAATTAAACTGAAAACGTGAGTTTTGCAAGAAAACCTGACGAGGTGGAATTTTTTAAATATTTTTCCCGGTTTTCATGAGTAAAAGTCTATAAGAAACAGTCAAAAAAATCCCATGCAGTTTTTTGGTTGCAGACCTGTGTAATCCAAGGAAATAAAAAATACAGTTTTGAATGATGATTTCATCATAAAAGGTAAAAGAAAAAAAAGAGAGAGAAACAAAGAAGAAAGCTATCCAAACCTACCTGGAAGGTAATTTCCCCTCTTGTCTGTGAAGGTTCTCCGTCATCCAGGTCGTCGTAGTCTAAGGAGCTTGGAAAGAAAAGCGTCTGGACTTCTTTAAGTTGCTTGAAGACATTGATGTTTGACCTCAGAAAATCACATGATAGGGTGGGGCTAGGTTTCACAGTGGGTTCACCCGAAACCTTGGCTGATTGTGACCCACACCTGTTTTCACACCTTGGCTTGTGTGATTAGATAGAGGAACAACAGGGGGTCCATTGTCCCTCTTGGGGGGACACTCCCATAGGGCTTAAATCTGGGACTCTCCACCATTTGACCTTAGAACTGAAGAAGCTTCTGGGATGAGAGGTGAAACGTCTTCAAGCAACTTAAAGAAGTCAAGACGCTTTTCTTTCCAAGCTCCATAGACTAATTACCCCTCTTGTTAAATTATGAATTAATTGTGGTCGACTAAATTTTTGAAACATCCTATCTTTCCTCAGTTAAAGTTTTGGCATCCCTGGAGGAGTTCCCAGGTGAAAACCACTGCTAATATAAACGAATAGAAAGGCTTCACTGACATTTGTCAAAAAAGGTTTTGGAAAAATATCCCGTGGACTGACGAGACAAAAGTTGAACTTTTTGAAAGAATAAAACTAGAACAGCCTTTCATGAAAGAACATCATGCCAGCCGTCAAACATGGTGGTGGTGGTTATGTGATGCTGTGGGGCTGCTTTTCTGCTACGCAACACTGATTCTGATTCTTGCCGTAATTAACAGAACCATGAATTCTGCTTTCTATTAAAACATCCTGCATGAGAACTTTCAGCCATCAGTTCATATCCTGAAGCTCAAGCTTACTTTGGTTATGCAGCAGGACAAGTCCACCTCTGAGTGTTTCACCAAAACAAAAGGAAGCTTTTAGAGTGGCGTAGTCAAAGTCTGGACTTCCATCAGACTGACAAGCGTTGGCGTGACCTCAGACAGGCTGTTCATTCTTAAAAACTCTCCAATATGGCTGAATTTTTAAAAAATCTGCAGAGACGAGTGATCGCAGTTTATATGTTTGATTGCCGTTCTTGCTGCCAAGGGCGGCACAACCAGTCGTTAGGTGTAGGGGGCAATTACTTTTTCATATTAAATAGCGTTTTTTTTTTTCTCCTTAAGAAATAAAATTAGCATTTAAAAGCTGCATTTTCTCTTAACTCGGGTTATATTTGTCTAATATTAAAATCTGATCATCTGAAATATGTAAATGTGACCAATATGTAAAATAGTAAGAAATCAGGAATGGGTAAATACTTTTTTGCTACTCTGTATATAATCTTATATATAAAAAAATAAAATACTGAAAATAAAATGTGTTAAATGTTCCCTCGTTCAGCTGTTGATTGGTGGGGAAAATGCCATTTTTAGCATTTGGTAAGTCTCCCACACATTTCTATTCATGGTTCATTGAGCGTCGCGCCTGCTCAGCGTGTCTCTGGTGATAATTAGAAAATGTTTCACGACAACATTCCAAGCTAGTGAACTTCACTACCAGTAAACAGGACTTGAATTTGGTGTCATGGTCTTCTGCTTTTTTCTCTCTCCATGTTTTCACAATCAGCAGCGCTCTTTCTGTGTTTACACACACATCGACTGCAACATGTACCAGAGCCTTCTGTGGGGCTTTTCCACAGCCAGTGTTGGTAACATGGGAAATCAGTAACTGCGGTAAAAGAAAATGAGCCAATCTGAACGAGAACGCGAGACAGTTTGCTGCACTTCATAAGCAAATGCACTCAGGAATACATGACAAACATCAGAAAGTGCTAACAGTCGGGGAGAAATCTTTCTCCTGGGTTTTCATTGTTAATGTGTCAAAAGCTTGCAGAAGCTTCATTTTCCTCCAGACGTTCTGAGCTGTTCTCACCCCCATTATTTTAAAATCACGACATTGCATCATCGTCGCTGGAATAAATAATAAACCTGACTAGATGTCCTCACCTTTTCTCATTTGACATTCTGGATAATTATTTTGAGACACATTACAAACTTCTTCTTCCTGGGACACTTGGGATTCTGGTAATATGAATTTTAACGGGACTAGACAGAAGAATGTGCTGCTCGTGTTTATGCCAATTATTTATAGATTTAAAGCTGACAGATTCAATTAACTTGAGTACCAAAAACCGTCCTCTCCTGCAATTGAGCTATTTTCAGCTTCAGACGACGAACATCCATTCGTAACTAAATACAAACACTTAGATGTTGTTGACTAAACCGCCCTCAAACAGCCAAAGTGCATTTCATTTGCACATAAGAAAGTTAAGAGCAGAATCCTCATCTGTGTGCAATAACTGAACGTAACAGACAGCAACAGAATACAAATGCAAGTTAGTGAATGAGGGCGTATTTGATGCTGGAGAACCAAAACCTCTGGGTTTATGATATTTTTGATCAGCGGTAAGACTGTAAACCTACTTAAACTGTGTTCTTTTATTTAATTTATTTTTTTTATATAGAAACACACACTGTGAGTAGCGTGGACTCTGCCACCCACCACATCATTTCCCCAGATGGGGAAACTTTTTCATGCACAATCCTTGACAAAGAATATAAACAATTTCATGAAAGGAGAAGCAGCAGATCACACGCGACGCCGTGTCTGTCGCTCTTTTTGTAGTGATGGACATGCCTGGACATTTTTTTGCTACTGTTGCTGTCATCTGGCTGTGTAAGCGCAGGCTTATTTGTGGCTCCTAGAGTTTCTAAAAGTACAGTGGAGGTCAAGCCTTCAATTCTTCAGCTACATGGCTTCCTATACCCACTCAAGTCTAGTCAGGGCTGGATCAGGATGACCCATAAACCTCTGCTATGCTGCTGTAGGCTCAGGTTGCTTGGGGGCTTACGATGATGCACTTCTTTACCCTGCTCTTTCATTTGTTTTGTTCCTTCTGCATGTCATTAACTTCTTGACATTAACGTTAACTCTCATATAGCTTGTGTTTTGTCCTGTTTGTTGCTTTGTGGCCTCTCTGTGCTCTTCTTGGCCCTTCTCTTTCCCCTAAACCTTCAACCACCCGCGTCCCAAAGTCAGCCTGTGTCTGATAAAGGTCTCTTCCTGTTAAAAGGGAGATCTTCCTTACAGCTATCGCCAAGAGCTTGCGAGGGTATCGTCTAATTACTGGGGGGTTTTCTTACATATTGGGAGGTGTGTTACCTTTAGATCATGGTGACTGTTGTTGTGAATTGTATAAGTAAGACTGAATTGAATTGAATATGCACTCACATCAGAGCCAATCATAGCACACCTGCATCACTCAAAAATTCTCATTTTCTTTGTTCGGGGTAGAATTTCTGCTTTGGAAAAACATCCATCCACAAGTCCAATTTTTGGCCCAAGGGCTTCACAAATCCCCATCTTTCCCATCCACTCTGACATATTTATTTATTTTCCAGAAATCTGCCTAATTGTTAAACACATGACAGGATTTTGCTAGAAAGCTCATGTTGGCAGCACATGTTCATTTTGTGATCTGTACATCACCTGCTGGTGATTATGTGCCTGTGTCGTCATGCATGCCACTGTCCAGGACATTATTGTGTCATGCAATAATTTTACACCGATGTGTGAAGAGATCACCTGAAATAACCAAGTGATTTGATTGATATTTTACGTCTTTTTTTTTTTAATTTAAATTTACAGCCACCTTTTCTTGCGATATTTGTACTTTGCTCATCTTTTGTCTGTGTTGTTTTGAGAAATCTGCACGTGAGAACTGATGAATAACTTGCTGGGAGCCGAAAAAAGAACTTGATGTACAGTAAAAAGGAATAATCGTGCCATAGACAGTGGTTTAGATATGCATCCTCGAGTAGATCACTATTACTAACTATACCAATAAATCATCTCTCACCAGTGCCTCTTTGGCCCCCAGTCAAAGAGGCTGGTCCATAAATCTCATTATCACATATGCAAGAATTCTCAGCGGGCACTGTGACAGTTAATCATACATAAGAACAAGTGCTAGTACAGTCTAATCATGAGCAGATGCCCACAGTTTAAACATGCACATAACAAAAAAGATCACAACTCATTCTGTGCTCATATTTGTTCTCCAGGGTTTCATTTTATTTGATCTTATTTTACTTTTTGTTTGTTGTTACTTATGTCCAAAATTGTGACGCCGACTGTTTATTGTAGAATGTGTGGGGGGTTTTTTTCCATTTATTATTTCATATTTCCAATATATTCCTGTGTTTTTGATTTAGTTGAAAAGTTAAAAGATTTGATAGCTCCGTTAGATTGATGGTAAAGAATCTGTAGGCAGTGTAGTATGCAGAAAAAGAGGTTTATGAGATTATTATCAGGGTGTATGTGTGCCAAATAAAGCAACAAAAATAGCATAGAGCGTGGGAGGTTCAAGCCTTCATACCAAACTTCAGCTTCAGCTGCTGATTTATAACTCCAAGTGATTTTTTTTTTTTTTCTTAAGCTGAGTAAATGACAGCTCAGGGAAAAATGCCTACATAATATACATTTCCAGCATGGGTCATAACCGTGAATGAGATTACTTTTTTGCCATTACAATTCTTTATTTTAAACAATCAATGTACAACGCGATCCATTTGAATTGTTTTTTGTTTTTTTTTGGTGGGGGGGCATAGCTGCCAATATTGATTTTAAGCAGTGTTAGCTTTTCTTTTTAGTCACTATAATTGGCCATTGAAAATATCAGCCACAGCTGACTGGAACGCGAAATAGCAGAAAATCAATTGTAAGTAAACAGATTTCCCCGACAGAGTCGCACTCTGTCTGACCTCAGCAGGATTTATGATTAGACATGTTTTTACACGGAAAATGACTTCTTTTCGCTCAGGACACATCGTTCAGCTCTCTGTCGGCATTCGTCAAACAACTTCACCTGTATTTACTCTCCTCTTAAACCGAATGAAGAAGAAATGAAAAGTGGAATGAAAAGTTTGACAGTCGAGCTAAATGCAAATATTTTTGTTGTTGTTCTCAGAAAGAGAGTGATCCATCATGCAACTGAGTTTTCCTCCTGAAGAAAAAAAAAAGTTTTTAAAGTTTTTTTCTTCTTCCTTTTCTTCTAATTCATCCATCTACTATCACGCCTTAGGGTTCTGCACATTTGTGTATTTGTGTGGCTGCATGTGTGCATGTTTCTGGGTGCCCAGTGAACCATAACTCTCTTTTCTGGTGCATTAATCCATCACAGGCAAACAATATGGATATGGATATGGAAGTGGAATTTGACTGCAGAGTTTAATAGCTGCGTATAGAAGATTTTTTTTCCCCTCTTATTTTTAGCCCGTATGCATTTACCGGTATGAAAGATTACTCTCTGTTTCTTTATAAAATATTCAACAATACTTGAGTAACTTTATAATACTTTACTGTGACGTGAATGCGCCATAGAGGAAAAACTGTGTGTGTGTGGGAAACGCATTCAAACGCAGAGCAGCTCTCAGAGCAGCATGTAACTGATGCCAGCCATTAACCTTCATAGGTTAAAAGGACATTAGCAAAGAACACTGTATCATTACTGTATTAAGGCGATGCAACGTTTGACAGCACATCTAATTAGCCCAGCCTGCTATAGTGCAACAATGCCGTGACTAAGAAAATAAAATTGAAGGTGTCATTGGCGGTGATAGTATGGTGCTAAAGGTGGGGAATGTGAATAGTATTATTTACCATAATGAATAGCGTTAATAGGTTGTGTTTGTATTACATTTAGGAACGGCTAATAAATACCTTTTTAATTTGTTTGTATTATGGGAGTTTTCCTTTTAAGCACAACAGAACTCCTAAAGAATCAGGCCCAAATTAATAAAAGCAGACACCTGCAGATGCATCTGCTTCCACTGATGACTTGGCTCAAGCCTTCATACGACAATTTACATAACAAATTATTGCTCCAAATTATGCGGCACTTAGATGTGAGCCAAAGGCAACCAAACGGTGAAGAGCCATTTTATTTACCCTTTTTTTAAATCAGTTGATGGATTTATTTGAATCCAGATTAATGTTGTGCACTACAGGGCAACATTTTTAATTAAGCGATTTCACCCTGAAATATCCCCAGCTGATTACCTGTGATTACGTATAAAAGTCTGTTTCTATCAGAAGCTTTCTGGGATTATATGTTTAAATATGTACCAAAAAAAAAAATATATATATATATATATATATATATATATTTTATTTTATTTTATTTTATTTTTTTCCCCCCCAGAACAGTAACCTGAAATTGAAGTCGGGCTTAAAGCTATTGCTTTAGTCTGTTAGCAAATTATAGTTACTGCTATTTTTTCACCTAATAAATCAATGAATACTGTACACACACACATTTTTTTTTGCATTTTATTTAGTGAATATCTAAAATATAGAAAATAATGACGAGTATTAGCAAGAAAAGTACATTCTGCACATTAAAAAAAGCACAACAACAAAGTGCTGTGTGGTAACGCCACAAAATGTTTGTTTTTTTAATGTGCGTCTCGCTTTAACCGACAAATCCGCCAAATTTTTAGCTTTGACTTTTTCGTTTTAGCAACATTACGTTTGTATCGATGGATATAGCTGACTCGCTGTTTCAAGGTTGCAGTTGACGGTGACTGGAAAAGCTTGTCGGAGCACCGAACTCATCTCAGGTCTAGCTTCACGTGCCTTTTGACTCTGGCTGGAGTTATAAAATGCTTGAAAGGAAAAGATTTCCCCGTCTGACTCTAAGGACAAGGCCACTGCTTCACTGAATGGCTCTTTACTTTGTTCCCGTCCCTCGTGACCTCTGGTTGCGATTGCAAAGTGAAATGATGATATTTTAACAGTGCTTAAACTACTGGGTGCAGAGGCCCGTCAAAAGCACAGGATTACCCGCAGAGGCAGACTCTTTGAATGCTTTTGGCATTTCATTTGATGACACTTAGATTGGCAGACGTGTTTTCTGCTAACAGTGACTTTGATAGCGTGCGGCTGCGCCTTTGAATTGTACCTTGTGTCTGGTTGATGATGGATTCTGTCTCGAGTGTGCCTTTTTTTTAGGTTTGTTTTCTCACTATGATAGACAGGGAGGCACTGACACATGGATTGTAGATGCACTGGAACAAACAACAGCACAAAGCACTTTAATCCAAAAGTGGCTTGTCATGGGCTTTATGAGCTTCAGAGAGACAATAAAGCTGTTGTCTATTCTGGACCTAAACGATGTCCCTGTGTCATGTGGGGATGCAATAAAAGCACATCTTTTTCTCTGCAGGTGGAGTCTCCTCTGGCAGTGGATGCAGTATTAGGAGAGGCGGCATTCTCGGTCACAGATGACAAGGTTTCCATCACAGAGCTGCGCGTTCACGCCATTTCAGGCCTGACCCTGTCACTGCAGCCCAGCCCCGGCAACAGCCACACCATGGTGGCCAAGGCAACTGGAATCCAGACGCTCACTGCTCCCAAACAGGTGCAGACATGATTTATCACACAGTGCAGAATCATTGTGCATGTTTTTAAACTGCTTTACTGTTCGGTTTAAACTCAAGCTGCAGCCTCAGATGAGCCAACGACTGCAGGTTCTCAAAAGGGAAGGAATTCCCATAGAGTTCATAGTAAAATTTCCAACTTTACTTTCACTCTTCATCTACTTCTACAGCTTTACATGGGTTTTATTGTCACTTATTTAAATTGTATCAAGGTCTGCAGTTATTACTGAGGCTTATGCTGCTTTGAGAGAAAGCTGTGCTCGGTGTCACCTCCACTAATTTGAGTCGCTGAACTCGACTTCTCCACTGCATTTCTAATGTTGTTAGAGTTTTGCTTTGCTGCTGGTTTACTGTGTTCACTTTATTGAAAGCTAATGTAAAAAGGTGTTTCACTCCTGCCGAGTGAAATTCTTCTACCTTCTTTTGTATGTTATGTAACACTAATTAGCGGTTATCTACATCACTGCCTCCCCAAATCCTATAACAGCTTTAAGCTGTGATTAAAAAAAAAATCCCCCACAAAGAAAACGAAAAGCCAGAATGATGCTGAAGTAAACAATGCCAGGTCTTTTCCGTTTCACTGAAAAATTCATCCTAATTGGAGGTTGGCTGAAAAATGACCCTCACTGTAGGTGTTTGGTGTTGTTGGTCTTGCGGTATACGCAGTTTCCTCGATCATTTCTAATTCAGAGCTCACAAAAACAAACAAAATACTAACACGCTTCTACGAGTCAGCATGTCCACATGCTTTCCGATTAAAGTGGCATGGCAATAGAACCGTGTTCTATTTTAAAAACTGTATTTTAGGTTCATATTAAATCATCTGAAAAAACTAGACAGTATATACTCTTATTTAAGGTCTGAATATAATCCCAAAACCTCTGTATACATTTGAGTATTCCCATTACCAACAGCTTAGTTCAGTGGCTCTGTAGGAGCTTATTATGTGTTACTGACTAACACCTAGCTCTTAGCATTTTCCTCATTTCTGTATCCAGACTGGTGATATTACATTTACTTGTAAATATCATCAACTTAGTGCATTTAGACATGACGACATAACCTGCTGAAGTTCAAATCGAGCATCAGAAAAGGGAAGAAAGGTGATTTAAGGTTTCAGCTGTTTATCTATTGGGATTTTTCCACCCAACCGTCTCTGGTGTTTGCAGAGAATGGTCTAAAAAACTGAAAATATTCAGTGAACAGCAGTTCTCTGGGTGACAATGCTTTCATTTTCACCACAGCTCAGAGGAGAATAGCAAGACTGCTTCAAGCTGATAGGAATGCAACAGTAATTTAAATAGCTACTAGTTACAACCGAGGTACGTGAAAGAGCATCTCTGAATGCACAACACTTTGAACCTTGAAGCTGATGGGGTACAGCAGCAGAAAACTACACCAGGTGCCACTCCTGTCAGCTAAGAGCAGAAAAATGAGGCTATAATTCACAAGACTCAACAAAATTGGACAAGAGATGATTAGAAAAACATTGCCTGGTCTGATAAAACTCAACTTCCAGACCCTGCCATCTGCGACTTTCAGATGGTATGGTCAGAATTGGCATAGACAACACGAAACCATGGATCTGTTCTGCCTTGTATCAACAGTTCAGGCTGGTGGTATTGGTATAATGCTTTGAGGCATATTTTCTCGCCACACTTTGGACACTTTAGTGCCAATCTAGCATCTTTTAAACAGCACAGCCTTTCTAAATATTGTTGCTGACCATGTTCATCTCTTTATGACCACAATCTGTCCATCCAGCATGATAACACCACCATGTCACATAACTCAGATCATCTCAAACCAGTTTCTTGAATGTGTCAGTGAATTCACAGTACTCCGCCTCCACAGTCACCAGATCTCAATCAAATGGTGTCAATCCAGCGTCTTCGGGATATGGTGGAGCAGGAGAGTAACGTCGTGGATGTGCAGCAAACAACTACAGCAACTGTGTGGCGCTATCATGTCAATATGGACCATCTACACAGTGAAGAATTAAAAACAACAGGAGTCTAACCCAGTACTCCTGAGGTGTACTTTATAAAATGTCCAATGAGTGGATATCAGTCAGGAGGTACTAGTACGAGCAAGGTACATCCCGGGCAAGTCGCCAGCTTGTTGCAGGTGTAACACGCAATATGGACAATAAAATTATTTCCATGCTAAATTTTTTAAACTCAACCCAGCATTGTTGGCAAGGACACCATGTGAGGGCAGCTGCAGCGAACTAATAAGCATTCTTGGTCCCGTTGTATTACAAAACTGCATATTAGCCAAGCCCGGCAAAACACTTCTGCTACGTCCAAATAATTTTATAGCTCAAGTGAAAAGCAAGAAGATGTCTGTGTAAGGGAGAAAAAAGTGTGCTCATTCTCTGCCACTGTTTCTTCACACGGGAGCAAGAGTCTCTGCAATTCTCAGCTAAGAATTAATTGGCAGCCCTGCTTCACCTCGGGAGAAAAGTGTGTGTGTCTGACTCCTTTTCCTGCTTTGCCCTTTCTCTGGCCTGCAAGTTGCTAAAAATGCAACGACAACCACATCGGGCATCAGTGAGAGAGAAGCGAGCATTAAATTCCAATTTTTCTTGCTTTCCGCTTCTTGGCCACCTTGAAATTTAATTATTGTAATGTATTGTCCTAAGTGCTCTCCAAGGCCGGGCCATAAAAGGCAGCCAATTCCTCTGCCGGCAAACCTCTCAGAGGACTACTGGAGCTATTTCAAGCCATTTGATTCCGTTTCAGAGGAAAACTTTCTAAATGTCCTCTATTACTCCAGAAATGAATGAAACACATAAACTATGTATGGAGAGAGTTGGACAATCAAGGTCTCTTTGCATTATTCTGTTCCACATGACAAAGTTCAATCCTCTTTGAACTGAAAGACTTCAGCGTTTAAGGTATCTTTGTGATCCGCTCATTGTTGCTGCGTAACGAAAAAGTATGTCAGTAAAGTGTTTAGAAATCTGAACACATCGCACATCTACATCTCAAATTGATGCAAATATCACGGGAATAATATTCGCACTGCTTATGCATATTTTATAATCCAAGCTGCTCCTGTTGCGTTTACATCCACATGTATATTTCTAGATGCCATAAAATAAAAGCTTGAGAAAGTTACTTTACTATCATCTATATTGGTATCAATACTCATATTGTCTTGTGGAGATGAAAGAATTTGGCTTACTATTGCAATGTCAACATGTCAGTTCTGAGAAAATACGGAGACACCATTAAAATTCTTTCTCCACTAAAGTGATCAGTGTAGTTGTTCTCCCAGGTGTTACAATCAAGGGTGAAGGCATCCATGAAAAGGAGAACAGAGGTTGAACAGAGGACATGAATTTTTGACAGTGGAGTGTTGTTTCAAATAAAACATGGCAAGCCGCTCACTTACTTTCATCTCAGAAATTCTTGAAAAAGTAATTCTAAAACAGCTGGGTGATCATCTGCAGAGGAATGGTTTATTTGAAGAGTTTCAGTCAGGGTTTAGAGTGCATCACAGCACAGAAACAGCACTAGTGAAAGTTATGATCTCCTTATGACCTCTGACTGTAGACTCGTCTCTATGCTTGTTCTGCTAGATCTCAGTGCAGCATTCAGTACTGCTGACCACAATATTTTGCCACAAATATTAGAACACACCTTTGGTTTTAAAGGATTTGCACTGCAGTGGTTTGAATTGTTTATATCTAATAGACTTCAGTTTGTTCGCTTAAATGGGGAATCTTCCTCACACATCAAAGTTAGTCATGGAGGTTCCTCAGGGTTCTGTGCTGAGACCAATGCTTTTTACATTGTAATTGCATCTCTTAGGCAATACTATTAGCAAACACTAGTAGTATTGCATTGCATATTACATTTTCATTACTATGCAGATGATACCCAGCTTTATTTGTTCAAGGCAGATACAAATAAGCTAGTTAAACTACAGGCATGTCTTAAAGACATACAGACTTGGATGACCTCTAATTTTCTGCTTCAAAATTCAGACAAAACTGAGGTTATTGTACTTGACCCTAACAATCTCATAAAGATGGTGTCTAGCCCAATACTTTGTCTTGATAGCATTATCGTGTCGTCCAGTAGCTATGTGAGGGGTCATTTTTGACCATAATATGTCCTTCACAGAGCAAATTAAACAAAGATGTAGGGCTTTCATTTGCACAACATCTCTTCGGATTAGAAACATCCTGTCTCAAAGCTAAACTGTTCTAGTTTATTATAATCAGGTCACTCTTAAAGCTCCCTAAAAGGCCTCCAGTTAATGTAAAACCGAAAAAGACTAGACAAAGAGACCATATTTCTCCCATATTAGCTTCTCTTCGCTGGCTCCCTGTTATATGCAAAATTGGATTTAAAATCCTTCTCCTCACATACAAGGTCTTGAATAATCAGGCCCCATCTTACCTTAAAGACTCCATAGTATCACCCCAATAGAGTTTTAAGAACTTAGTTCTTAGAGTTTCCTGTAGTAGAATAGGAGGCATGGCACAGACCTTAACCTTCTTATCAAAATATTAGTTTACACAGTTTCTGTTTATGTCTGAGCCACTAAGGACTGCGTGATGAATTTTTAAAGGTGAATAATGTAAATAAAAATGTAGAAAGGTAGAATGACACCTGAAAAGCACATTAAAAGACCCTAAAACAATCTGTTAGAGGCTTGGAGCCAAAAACAGAGTTGATATTTATCCACTTAACAAGCAGATTCCTTCCATTCTGCCAAACCAAAAAGATTGTTTTTCCTTCTGTGCATTTGTTCTGCACCTACAAACAAAATCTTGCCTCTTTGTCAGTTTTTCCTAATGGTTGGTTCCTGATGTTTAGGCAAGCTGTGAACAAAAGGAACTGTCAAATGCATCCTTGATTACATGGACGCCAATGTTGTGGTTTATTCTGCAGCAGATGAATGTTGTCAGGTAACTACCATGTTGGCAGTGGCACCCAGGCTTTTTATCCAATCTCTCTATAGGGGAGCGCAGACAGCGAAGAGTGATGGAAAATACAAAACTAAAACCAACACAAGAAGCAAACACAAAGAGACGGACTCATCATTTGGAGCACACACCACTGCCGTATGTGCCTCATCTGTCTGTGCTGCCGAACGAACCTGTGTTGTAGCCTTCAGGACAACACAGTCATTTCTCTGCCACCCCTTCCTCCTCTGTGCTTGCAAGTGGTTCGCTTGTGTGCACATCAGAGGCAGGCCGTTTTGTGTGCATGTCAAGGCTTGTACTGAGCAAGGGGCACTGCGGATGCTCACAAATGCTCTGGAGATTTAGGAATTGGAGCAAGTCCAGGACTTCAAAGGCTCAGTTGGGAACAGGCATTCAAATCACCATCAATGCCGTGAAATAACAGGATCTGAAATGTTTCAAAATTCTTTGGTGAGGAATAAACATCTACAGAATTGTTTTATCCAAATTTATACCTTTGCTTCACCTTTTCCATCAGTCGTCTCTCATCTTGATGGGCATCGTTATTAACCCCTAAAATCTAAGGGTCATCCTGTGTTCTGCTATTACTCATACTAGTATTTAACAAAATCAACCTTTTGAGCAGATACTGTCCATCACACAAAATAAACAGATTTTCTGTATTTGGTAAAAGTAAGGAAAGAAAGAAAAGCGTCTGGACTTCTTTAAGTTGCTTGAAGACGTTTCACCTCTCATCCCAGAAGCTTCTTCAGTTCTAAGGTCAAATGGTGGAGAGTCCCAGATTTAAGCCCTATGGGAGTGTCTCCCCAAGAGGGACATGGATCCTCTACCTAATCACATGAGCCAAGGTGTGAAAATGTGTGTGGGTCACAATCAGCCAAGCTTTTCTTTCCAAGCTCCTTAGGCTACGATGACCTGGATGACTGAGAACCTACATCATCCTTATCTTAAATGTATTTCTGCCTGAGATGGACAAAAAAAATGTTGTTTGTTTTTAAGTGGGCCTATTATGTTCATTTTCAGCTCTTTCTTAATTTGTCGGACTTCAATGTTCAAAATAAACCTTGTATATTTCACACTGGGTGTTGGTGCAGCTCCTCAATCCATCCACTGCCTGTAACAAGCTGTTATATATAGAAGCTTGTTTAAATATTTACATAAGTAAATTTAAATTTTGAGGGACATAACCTGAAATTTTGAGATCATAAAATTTCGAATTAGCTCTGCTAGGCAGAAACACGCTTCTACAGTTTTAGCTCGTCTCCCATTAAGGATGCTGTCTTCTGATTGGCTGATTAGTGGCGTACTGTGCTGACATTTGATGACTAATAGGACCATATTAGGTCATGTAGAGCTAAGAGTTGAAAATTTGTGTTTAGAGCAGTCTGAAACCTGTCAAATGGCTACAAGTGGGGACATAAACTGACCTCAACGTTTGAACTTGGGGTGTATTTATTATAGGCATCCATCACTGCGCACTGCTATATTACACAAAATAAGGAAAACCACAATATGTGTAAGAATAATCATAGCCGTTTCTTAATATGTAAAGTAAGCGCAGCTTTTTTGTTGATTGGTACAAATTTGTGACTTAATGTATTTTCACAAGTGACATTTTGATAGTGAAACAAGAAAAAGTTATTTTCTAGAAACTGAAAATGTATTTCTCTGTTTTTCTCTGACAGGAGGCCAGTTTGTCTGTCTGGATGCTTTTTAGTGACAACACAGCCGCCACTCTGACTTACTTTGATCCCAAAGACTACAACCTCAATGCCTCCACATTGGACGACAAAGTTGTGTCAGTATCCCAGGAGCCTCAGCAACGCTGGCCTGTGGTGGTGGCAGAAGGAGAAGGATCTGGCGAGATGCTGCGTGTGGAGATGACCATCTGTGAGGCCTGCCAGAAGACCAAACGCAAAAGCGTCATCGCATCTGCTGCGGTTCATGTCAAGGTCCGCTTTGGCCCCGAGGAGGACTCTGAGGAAGAGGCGACCACAGAGGGGGAGATTGAGCTGGCACCTATCACCAGGCGTCCAATCATTGATCCGAACATTAGCGGACGAATTTATGAGACATCTAACGAGCAGCCTGCCAGTGTTCCCATTGATTACACCAATTTACCTACTATGAGTATCCAAGAGCAACCGACTGAGGGTGAAGAAGAGGAAGAGGATGACTTTGTGCATTCACCTCGCAACATGACTGACCTTGAGATTGGCATGTACGCTTTACTGGGAGTCTTCTGCCTGGCCATTTTAGTCTTTCTCATCAACTGCATTGTCTTCGTGCTCAAATACCGCCATAAGCGAATCCCGCCCGAGGGTCAGGCCAACATGGATCACTCCCACCACTGGGTGTTCCTGGGAAACGGCCAGCCGCTGAGGGCCCAGTGTGATCTGTCACCACAGCAAGTGGAAAGTCCCACTAACCCTTTGGAGGGCGTACAGACTTGTTGCCATGGGGACCACCATAGCAGTGGCAGTTCCCAGACGAGTGTTCAAAGCCAGGTGCACGGGAGGGGCGACGGCAGCTCTGGGGGCTCTACGAAGGAGAACGGTGAGGATGCCAGTTCACCCACCTCGAAGCGCAAGCGAGTCAAGTTCACCACTTTTACCACCCTTCCCACAGAGGAGCTGCCCTATAACTCCATCCCAATAGCAGATGAAGAGGACATTCAGTGGGTTTGCCAGGATATGGGCTTTCAAGACCCAGAGGAACTGCATGATTACATGCGCAGAATAAAAGAAATAGCCTGAGATAAGAGGTGCAGCATCAAGCCCCACTCTCGGCTTTCTAAGAAGAACGTTCCTTTCTATTTTTCTCTTTTACACCTAAGTGAAAGATCGTTTTTTCACAGACTAAAAGGCCAACTGTTGTTTTTTTAGTTTCTTTTAGTTTGCACAGTGCTGTAATCTCATACACGCTCACACAGAGGAGGACGCGAGGAAGCCAAAGACCTGACCAGAGGATCTCATTTGCTAGAGAAATCTGTAAATCTTGGCTATAGCGAACGTTTCACTGGGAAGCCGAGCCATGGGCTGACGAGAGAGCTGCTGCAGCGCTCTTATTTTCAGGATCTCATTTCAATGAAAGCCTGATATGGACAGGTGTACAGTCGAGGTATGGTACCGGTTGTGCTTTGGTGGCTCGGTGGGACTCTGCAGTACTGTACCTATTCCAAACAAAGAGGCCTTTGATGAACAAATAACTGTCAAAGACTCTCGTGAAAGCTATGTTTTAAAAAAAATCATATTTTTTCTTTTTGTTTTTTTTCTGCCAAAGTAGGAAAAGCGTTCTTTTAATGGCAAAACGTTCTTCATAGTTGTTCTCGGTGCAGCACACTCATGATTTGTACTCATGTTCATTCCTTACATTTTTCTACATTTCATAGGTAGTCTAAAGCAGTGCCCTACTACTACTAGTCCTCATGGTCCTGAACAAATCTTAATGCCTTATAATTAAAAAAAAAAAGGTCACAGTTCACTTCGTATATCAGCGCGGACACCCTGTTTTCTCACGACGGCTAGAGACGGCGTAGTAAGAGCTACTATGTAAAATACTACGACTGTTCTCGAGCATGAGGTATAAATACAAAGAGCTTGTGCATTGTGAGGATCTCTAACAGTCTTTGCATGGAAGGGGACCTTGAGGCACAATCAGCAACTTTTTTTTCCAAATTTGTAAATGTTTATATTGTAATTATATAATCATTCATACACATAACTAAACTGAATATGTTATCATGCATTACACGCATGCCATGCCATTCCAGGTCAGGCCAGGCCTACATACATGCAGACATTCCTCTCTAGTATATGTGTATATATTGCATCGAGCTGGAGCCAGTTCCAGCTCGAACATTCGACAAGCTGCTTACTCCAAGGTAGAAGAGTGGAAGCTGGTTGAAGTCGTGAATATTTTATAGTCTTGTGGTGGGCTGAAGGTTCCCCTCGGTAATGTCACAAACAGAACTGTAGATTTTTAATAAATGGTATCACATCTGACTGCTGAACGAGGGGATTTGCTATGCATCAGACTTGTAATAGATTCTAATCTTTTGATGATTTACTTCCCTTCCCCAAGTTTGGCTGGCCCTCCAGCCTTTTGGAAAAATAATACAAAGAAGAACTTCTAATGGAAACATTCTCACTGAGCACAAGATCCTCTAAACTCTGCAGGAAATGCCATCCATCCTTAAAGAAGGTTACGGAATAAATTATTGATTTTCTTCCATCATTTAAATCATGGCCATCCCATGCTGTCACGCTGTTTTCAAACACACCTTTATGTGGTCCCTATTTCGATTCTCTATTCCAGTGAACGTGTGTAGAGGTCACAAATCGACTTCAGATATGAACAGTGCCAGAGAGTAGTAGCTTTTGCGGGGAAAATACTAAATGTGCTTGTGTTGCTCCAGCTGTGAGGATGATATGGGTGCGAGATCATGTAAATGTACCTCAGGCTTTACTGACAAATCAAAGCGGTTGAAATCAACACAGCTTAAGTGTTGTTGTGCAGAGGTGTTAATTGCTGTCTTTTAAATGTTTACTGACGTGGCTTTCAGGTAAGCTCAAGTAGAAAAAATGAAAGCTCTGGAGGGTTTAGAGGGAGCGTAAAATATCTGACGACTGAAAACATCGCCAGGCAGACAGATACATAGTAACTGGGAGCAGGCCTGATAGTGTTTTTAATTACAGTTGCCCTGTTAGCTTGTCTGCTTTTTAGTACTTAGAGAGAATAACTAGAGACGACTTTTAAGGTTGATGTTATTCCAGCTCTGATCTCACATAAAATAAGTTCTTTTCAGGACTAATGAGACAAGCACGAGAATGGCTTTCCATGTAACTCTGCTTAACTTCTGTAGTGTGCATCTAAGGGCTTGGAGTTTTCTTTTGTGTTAACGGTCTCATTTGGATCCTATAAGCAAACAAATGTGACATGCTTCTTTTTGTGGCTCTATCTGTCACTCAAAATGTATTTTGTTGCCATTTTACCTGCCTGTAAGACCCTGGAAAGGGTCTGGGTAAAGACCCAATCCAGAATTCCTCTCACTGTGGCAGCTGTTACGCAAATACCAGCTTCATCAGATGAAAATATAGAATTAAAGACATACTTTATCTGTACTTTGACATTTTTTTAGTTTTGCGTTCTTTTTCACTGATTGACAATCTGACAACACGGTCGCTCGTAGCAACACTGTAAATACTGCAACAAAAACTGGAAAACCACACATTTCAATACTCAAATGTGACTACCTATCAGCAGCTGATATACATAGATCCTGGATTAATGCTTTAAAGGGCCAGTTCACCGCAAAATAAATACAAAAAGATATTTTAAAATATATGGTATGCATCAGTCTGGACTGTTTCTTGAGGGTTTTTCCAGTAATAGAGATATCAGCAGCAGCGTTGTTCTCCTTCTCTTCAATATAATAAAACCAGATGGCACTTATCTTGAGGCGCTCAAGGTTGTTAAAACCTCAACAGCAATATCTGTTTCAGAAATCATGAACCAGTTACTCGAAAGAATCTCTACAAACGTTCCTCGGAGCGATTTATTTCTGCTGTCTGCAAACACTGAAAAAGAAACGTGCAACATAAGATGCTTAACATTACAGCTCAGCTGTAAATGAAGGGTTAACACTGTTTATGTTGTTTACATCCTGTCACTCTGTCACTAGGGTGTGCCTGTTGTCAGGGGTAGACCGACGCTTTCTTCTGCACACTGATGTGG
>VOQK01014935.1:7635-21842 GCA_015052645.1 Benitochromis conjunctus
TGCTTTGTTGTATCTTCATGTGGGACTATGAGTCATAGATATTTGTCACAGTTACAGTTGTTGCAGTTTGTTTTGCCGCTGGCTCTTTATTTAGCATGAAACTGTGTCAACTACAATATCTGTCACTAGCTTCGGCAACGTCATTCAGTTTAAGTGGGGAAACGCGCCACCATGAAAAGTTATATGTCATAGTAGCCTACATTTTTATCCAAACACGATGACCCCCCTCACAGTTGTACCCGTTGCATCAGTGTGCGCACAGGAAATCGTGTTTAGTGCAACTTTGCAGATTCAGCAGTGTAGGTTGCCTAGCATCATTAGCAGAAGATTTGCACTTTACCAACACAGAGAAAACCACAACCTGAAAGAGGAAGCATGTAACCAAGCTGTTAGTTTAACCTTTGCAGTCTTTGTGCACATCCGAGCTGTCTGTTGTCAAGTGACTTCATAGTTTTGCCGGTTTTGTGATATTAATCAGCATTACAAAAAAGGAGGCAATTTTTACGGGAGCTTATCGATGGGCGTGCAGACAGCTCCTCGCGCTCTTTCAGCTTCTTTGCTTCAATGCCCGGAGGGATGACAAATTAAAGGAAAAATCACAAATACTGCAGGCTGCATTTTACTGACAGTTTGGATCCTCTTAGAGAAGGGTAGCTCTGAATCAATACAAAGTTGTTCTCATTGGAATTGATATCATTATTATTATTATGATATTATTACTCCCCACCCCACACACACACACTTCTAGGAAAACAGCTATAAGGAGTCGCTGAATCGATTGATAAAAGTTCGTTCTTCCTTCTCACCTGTGATTCCGCTGATGTTTTTTTTTTCCCTCTTTGCTTCAGTTTCCTTTTTTTGATCGTGTTTGCAACATGAACGTTGCTGGTTTCTGTCAAATGGCTGCAGTCGTTGGGGCCACAAGAATTACGATTCAGTTTTTGGGGTGGTTTAAATGTTTGATCAATTTTTGTGTTGTATGTTCTCTTATGTATTACAAAAAAGTATTTGTAATCAACTGACAATACAGAATAAAGGTGTTATATTTCTTTGGTAAGTGCGGCATCCCTACGACATGAATGAGTGTGTATGGTGAAAAGGTGTTACAGATCCAATCTAACCACAACTGGCTGTCTTCACTGTTTTTAAATTTTGCTTTAAGTGCTTCCACAGAATAAGGAGTGTGTGCACTGACTAATAAAGTGACTTTGATATGTATATGTTACTGTAGAGAGGTGTTACTCTTGTGTAATAAACTGTGCTATTCAGCTGCTTTTGGTCAGTGAAGCTGTTTGTTTTACAGGCACTCACGATTTTCATCTGCTAAGTTACCCTCACATTTCTTCCTGGTGTCATCACTATATTTCTTTGCTTTGAATATATTTAATTTTAATATATAATGAAAAGAAGCATGCACCTACCCATCATAAAGCTTTTTTTATTTAAAAAAAAATCCCCCCTATTTTTTTGCACATTACTCCATTGTCTATGTGGAGAGATGTCAACAGTTATTTCTGTTAGTGTAGCAAAAAGTCAGAGTGGAGCACTAAGTCCACCCAGTTATGTTGAGTCTTGATGAAAACCACATCCATGCAGTATAACTGCAAACAATAAAGTAACAGAATACACCCATCCTTAATAACACAATCTGCTTCTGTGTTATTTTAAGAGCTTGCTCCTAAACTACAGAGAACACAGTGTACTGAGGAAGTGGAAACCCTAAACTGAGAGGAGGGACAAGCTTGACCCTATCTATAGATGTAGATTGATCATGACTGCTTCCTCAGCAGTGTTAGGTGAAACCTGCCTTATTTAGACCACTAACATTTAGGTGTTTAAGTCCCAAGACAATGGAGTTCTTAAGATGGTCAAAACAATGGTGGATGCCTATGAGGCTGGCAAGGGATTAAAAAAAATACATTTGAATTCACTGTGAGGATAATAATCACCGTCATCATCATCATCATCATCATCATGTAGATTTCAAATGAAAAAAATCCAGCCCAGGAAGAGAACATCTAATGCAAAAAGAGGTCTCAAAAGTGCCAAAATTTCATCAGAGGAGCTGCAGGAGACTGCATGCAGCTGTTGGTGTCAAAGTGAACGTGTCTACTTTCAGGAAGCACAAATTTGGTCTGAATGGAAAACGTGCCAGGGAGAAACATTTGCTGTGCGAAAAGAGGATTAAAAGAAAACTGCCTTTTGTCAGTGAAGATACTGGCACGAATTGGGGCTTTTTGTTCTGGATGGATGAATCCAAAACTATAGCTGCTGACCTTCCTGAAGACCTTTAAACACTTTGACATGTATCTACCACGTGGAAGAGCCCCCGTAGAACAAACTGTATATACTATGATCGAAAACAGGATTTTAAGGAGTTAATGGATGTTACACCGTCCTAAAGGGCTGTGAAGCACGATCTGAAGGTGCTGCACGGCTCTTAGCAGTTTTAGAGTTGGTACAAACACTTGGTTTATGTGGTCAAAGAACTGCTGAGGCAGTACAGAAGCATCTCACCAGATAAGGCTGTTTACGCAAGGAAACTGAAAACAACCTGCAAGTAAACAGTTTGAAAACTGTCAGCGATGTAAAAACACAAAAGCCGAACGATTATTCACGCTGCAGTACTATTTAGAACGAAGAAACAAGCAAACATACAAAACAAAACTAACCGACTAACCGGTTTATTACCCCCGAAATAACCCAGGTTAGTACAGCAGTGGACTGAAAGCGTGTCTTGAATGCATTCCAGCAAGATGTCACCAGCTGAACTACTTCTTCTTGTATACAAGTCTGGAGAATGCAGCGGATAAAGCAGCAGCTCTGACATGCTGAGGGAAAGTTTTGCACCAACTACTCGGAAAATGCTTTCTCTGCAATGCTGAAGTGATTAAAAGTGAAGTCTTCCTTTCACTCTATGATATAACCGCTCACGTGGATTGACTCACGCCAGACTTCAGATTGAGATCTGTGGTCTTGTTTAACTGATAAATGACTCAACTTTACTTCAGCTTTGTGCTCATGACTTTTTTGTTGCATTTGCGTTGCATCCATTGTTTATGTATGGACAAGTTATATTTTGTTTCTTAAAACAGACCGGATGAGTTTAACTTCTGATCTCTCTCCCCCTCCCTTCCTCTTACTCTGTGTGTGTGTGTGTGGGTGTCAGGGGAGGGGGGTGTCAAACTAAAATACACTTGTGGAGACCTCTAGTGTAAAAAGGTGCCGTGGCAGGTGTGCAGATCTGGTTTGCTGGCAGATTTTATCAGTGTGGAAGCGTCACAGCCATGAAAGAAGATGCAGTCCAAAAATGTTATGTCTATAGATGACATCAAAAAGAAAGTCAAATTCGAAAAACAGTGGACTTAGGGAGAGTTTGTGATACGTCATGTGTTTTCCCCTTATCATTATGTTCTCACAGAACAGTTAAAAAGAAAAGGACAAAGGGTCAAATGAGAAAGATGGTAAACAGATATGTGAGCGCTGGGGCTGTGATGTCAGTGCTTGTTCTTTTTCTCTTGGCAGGGTTCTTATTGGTTGCCACGCAGCGTCAAATGTCAGTACGATAAAACATATGATATAAAACTCAATTCTTCACATTCACTTGTTTTTGCTCTTACCACTGGAATGTGGAAACTGGGGCAGCGAGTTTCATGTGAACCGCTTGGCCTATAGCATTGAGAATGACTAAACTGCCTGATTCTCACTACATAGGAACCACCTCTGCTAAGCACATAAAACTCTGTTGAACCTACAGAGGGAATTTACCCTCTGTAGGTTCAACAGAGTGTTTCAGCAGTGTATGGCACATTTAACCTTTTAAAAACACACAGCCCACTTCAGTGCTGTACTGACTGGGGTGGATTTAAAGGCTATGCATTCTGTTATCTCCTTCAAACCCTTTTGAACACTATGTGCTGTCTTTGTTGTTCTTTTACAGACTGCAGTAGTTTCTGTTTCTGGCTCGGCCAATCAAATTTGAGCTTCTTTGGTAACGTCTGTAAGTTGTTGCTCTGCAGGTTGTTTTGCACAGGATGTGTTCTGTTATCGGCAAATTCTTGAAACCAAGATCTCCGATGCCATCTAGTGGTCTCATGTCTCCCGATTGTGGTTAGATAGTAGGAGTGTTCTTGTTTTTACAGTCTTGCACCTTGCGTCCCGTAGGCAACTATCACGTCATTATTTTCCTCATCAGTGTGAACTTTCTAAGTATTTGACATCTCTTTCTCTGACTCACGCTTGCTTTTGGTTTTAAACTACAGCCAGACAGGACAATCCCCATATGAGTGAATGCTGAATTCAGTGGGTGGAAAATGCCCAGAAGCAACAGTGGGTGAGAAGGCGCAAAACTGGGAAATATCAGGCTGTCAAGAAATGCGCGTAGTCATGTATTAGGTGTTTATGTAGGGTTAAACGTGTGGGCTTAAAGTAAAGCATTACCCGAATAATCAAAAATGAATAAACAACACAGCATTTGATCACAGGTCAAATCAAGTGTGCTGAACAAAAAAAGGAACGCTGCGCTGGCGTGCATCACCTTCACACTTCACAGCTCTTGCGTGAGATTTTGATCACAAGATAGTGTGCAAAGATTAGACAGATACCCCTTCTGTGGTTTCATGCAAAAAAAACAAACCCAAAAACAAAAACTGTTGCTAAGAAAGGCGAAATAGATTTCACACCCGATAAGTGCACATGCACCTTTCAGGCACTGGGTGAAAGCACAGCTTTCAGATCAGAGACACAGGTGCCTCAGGTACCTAGGTATAATGGGGCTTAGATGACAAACACTCCAGGCTGATAACGCGCATGTGTAGATAACAGGGCTTAAACTGCTGCAAAAAATGTTCTCTAGCAGACCTCAGTGAGTAACTAATGTAGCGGACGTGGGTTGAGTGGGAGGGAAAATCGTGCGTTCTTTGTGCAGCGATGCAACACACACTGCTTGCACTGATTCAAAAACAGCAGCGGCATCTGCTCCGGGTTGATAAGATCAGCAGTCTCCTCCTGATACCTTCTCATAGTTTATCTCTTTAACCGATCTTCATCACAGTAAAGACATTCGTTCACTATTACTGTACACGTCTCTTCCTCCAGATTTTAATATTCTCACTTAGCGTTTCATTGTTTCCCCGCAGTCCTTCAGAATGTCAAACTTCATGTGGAATAAAATAAAATAAACGTGTCAAAGGTGTTGCACTGACTACCGCAAACAATTAACCCCCTCTAAAGCCAGCTTAATGTGGCTGCTGTGTTAGTTGTTGTTGTTTTTTTGTGTTTAATCATTTTAATGAATGACTGCTTGCAGCCATGTGAATTAAGGGATTTCCCCTGCTTTCTAATCATGTCGGGAATACAGATTTATCTCACCTTCCAGCACTCAAATGTTTATGGGAAATCATGAATGAATAATAATAACACACATTCTCACGGGGGTGGATATGAATGTACAATATATGTGCACAAAAGTTTCAGTAACGCCGACTTTGCCTTGTACGTTTAATGGCAAAATAACAGAGGACAAAATAAGTTATTTACAACACGTAGTAACATGTGAACACAATCTTTTGTACAAAGAAATATACATGCAAAAGTAAAAATAAGTCATACTAAGACATTCAAGATGACATTTCTGCAGTCTTGTTTTAGGTGTATTTAAAATATGACAGTTATGAGGTTTACATCCTGGGCGTGGGCGAACTGCCCGACCCTTCTCTGTACATCTTTACATCGTGAGCAGGCTGGGTATTCCCAAAAAAATCGTTTTTTATCGCTTCGATCGTATTCCTGTCGCGAGCGCGCTTTGACAAAGCGACGACGAGGATAGTTTCAGGGAAACCCTTATCCACATTAATAAATAAAAATAACATAAAATGAAAGACGGAGACTTTACAGACCAGAGAGACAAGTTGTTAAACTCAACATGTTATCGACAGCAACTGACAAACCTTCAAATAAAACGAGAAGCGACGCAAGTTTTTCATTTTTACCAACCTCTCCAAATTAATTCACTGGACTGGCACTTTAAGAAAAAAAAAAAAAAGACGTTTATAAACAACTTTTTAACCTAAAGACGTCATCGTATTTAAATGAAAACAACTGGCAGAGACCTTTTTCACAGGAGATACCTGTTAATGCTGATATATATATGTATATTTTTAAAAAAAAAGGTGATTGGGGATTATTATTGTCTACCAGAAGGTGTAATTGTTCCATCAGTGCAGCCCATGGTGATTTTTTTCACCCCAGACCGATTGCTTGGTGAAGGTGTCAACCAATACGGTCTAGCAACATACACTAGTATCTACCTACAAGAGCCAAACAAACTCACACAGCAAACAACTTTATGCACGGCTTGGGAAAAAAACAAACCAAAACAAAAATAAATTAAAAAAAATACAATATATTTTTTCCAGCAATAAACCACCAAACAATCTTCTTATTACAATAAGAATAAATAAAACCACGAGGAACCTTTGTAAACGCTCATATGCCTCTGCTCAGTGTGGCCTGTTATAACTCAACATGACAAATTATTAAAAGAAACAAACAAACATATTAGCAGGAAAACAAAGCAGAGCCAACTTTGGTATTGTTACAAAAAAACTAAAGCGAAACGAGGACGACATGAAAGCATAAGTGCCTATATTTCATAGATACACATTTTTATACATTATTTTGGAAAAACTCTCCTTTTGTTGCAGGGTTGGGTTTTGTTTTTTTTTTGCGGATATTAATACTGAACTTAATACATAAGAGTTAACACAATACAGACATCTATTGCAGTACCAGGTACGTACATGCCTTTTTAAGAATACGGCTACAACACAAGTTTTCATAAATAGTTGCATAAATGTTAAAGCTGCGACATTGCACATGGGAACCTAGTAGCAGTTTGCTCCGGCGGTCCGCGAGGACTCACTAAAACTCAGCAGATGGAATAGCTTTTGTTCGTTGAGAGATAAATCCGTCAAAATGTGAACGAAAAGCGGGGAAAAGGTTATTTACAAATAAGGCGGACGCAGGTAAAAATCTGAGAAGCTCTATCGGGGTAGTCTTTTTTTTTGCTGAGTAGTTTTAATTCTTTGTTCAAGTTAGTTTCTCTTAGTGTCGCAAACAGAAGTGATTCAACCTTTGAAACTGAAGCGGGAGAATAAAGAAAAGCAAACTATTGCACTGAATGTAAGTTTCTGCAAAATGTGGTTTTGGTAGTAACATGTTGTTCCAGTATAAGTAGACCCTGCTGATGGGTGACACTTCACCACGCAAATCTCACTTCCCTTTTTTTTTTCTACTCACCGACTACCCTTTGTTTTCCAAAAGGTTATGAATAAAGACTGTTCTCTGTTTCCTCGCTGTACATTTCGTTTCATTTACAAAAAGTAATCTCTCGTTACAAAAAAACATTTTCTTGTGTTCAACCAAAAGCAGCCTGAAATATTCCTATTATACAGTATTCTTCTTTTTTTTTTTTTCTTCTTTGTTTAACACTGTCCGAAACGCAAGACTCGCTCACGCTGGCTTGTTGAGAAAGCTTGGTTTTCTCCCTGCTGAGTCAAGGTTTTGAAATCTCAAATGGATTCCAAGAGTTCGCTTGTTGTGCAGGCATAGTGACGGTATGCCAGGATTAAGAAGGGGAAGGACTTGGGGGTTCAAAGGGTTTAATCGGCAGAGGTTAGTCAGTCAGTCGTCAGCAGCAGCAGCAGCAGCAGCAGCAGGACTTTTGTGGCTTAGTTAGGGAAAAGGGGATTGTAGCAGGCATGTCGCTGGTGGTGCTCTCAGTAGGCTTCTAACAAGGATCAAGTGAACGAAGAGCAGCAGTGGAAGAAATTCCTACTGGTCGTGTTTACCTGGTAACCTACTGTCAGGTCTGGCTGAGCAGGCGGCTGTGAAGGAAGGCCTTAATGGTGCCTATGGGCCGGACATCATTCTGGTGTTTCCGTCTCTCGATGAAAGAAATGAGCCTTGATGTGTCCAGATGTGCGCCGCAATGATTCCGAGATGGTGACAGTGCTGGTGGCTGTGTGGGATTTAAGGTGGAGTCACTGCTTGATACCCCTCGAGGCTGGAGCCAGGGCTCCTCCAGGCAGGACGCAGCGGGGGGCCGTCGCTCTGGCTCGCCCTGGAGCAGCAGGCAGATGAAGTCTCTGGCAGCTGGGCTCACACCCTGGAAATAATCCTCAGGGAAGCTGAAGTCCAGGCGACAGATGTTCAGACATGTCTCCTCAAGGCTCTCATCCAGGAATGGTGAGGCGCCGCTCAGAAGCACATAGGTCACCACCCCTGTAAATCATCCAGTTAGCCAATCAGCAGGTTATTTAGCCAAATTAAATTCATTCATTCAGCTCATTTTTAAATACCTTTTAATAATCACTATACCTTTATATGACACGATCATGCGAAAACGCAGCTTGGAATAATGCAGATGAAATATTATAACACCGTGACTATAAGAATAACAACTGTTAGATCATTTGTTTGATTGTTGGGGCTTTCACTGCATTATTGTAGGGTCTTTACCTTATAATATAAAAGTGCCTTGAGGCGACTGCTGTTGTGTTTTGGCCCTATATAAGTAAAACTGAACTGAATCATTAACCTTACACTGCACTCCCTTACACTGTACTAATACATACATTTTTCTGATGAAAATCATTATCTACATTTATAGCAGTAGAATATCACCTAAAGCCTCACAATACTGAAGTCAAATCCCAGTTAATAGACTGCTGCACGATTGGCAAGTAGAAATTTCAACTGATTGATGTTTGCATCCCCAGAGAGGCCGACTGACTGCACTGCAGAGGAAACACTTGTGTTAACACACCTGGCTCAGAGGTTGAGATGATAGTATCACATGGGAGTATTTTTGTGTCTTAGTTAAATATCAATAAGCAGCCCTTTGCACATGGTGAGAAAGAAGAAAAGAGGAATGTGTATTTAATACTACTACAGTGGGTTTCTGCAGCTGTGATTGTGTATTCGAGTATATAAACAGATCTCTAAGGCAGAAATCAACAAGATACAAATCTACTGGACTGCGTATGTAATTTCTCTACACACCTAAGCTCCAGAGGTCAGACATCAGTGAAACGGTCTGACCCAGGATCAGTTCAGGAGCAGAGAACTCTGGGCTTCCCAGAAGAGGATGGATGTAAGAGGAGGCGGGGTTCAGTTGAACAGCATCACCAAAGTCTGTCAGCTTGATCACCGGCTGGGAGGAAGCATGTTCCACCACGATGTTTTCAGGCTGTGGGAGCAGGATAGGAGGATTTAGGACACAATCATCAGACCTAGAGAAGCACAACAGCAGTGCAAAAGCTTCCCCCAAAATAAGATTTAGATTGTAATGCTGTCATTTGTTTGTCAAATTTGTTTACTTTGAGATCAAGATGCGCTATCCTCCAGCTGTGCAGGTAATGGAGAGCTTCAAGAATATCTCTGAGGTATAAAGCAACTTTCTCCTCCGTCAGGTTTCCCCAGCTCACGATGTAGTCCAGGAATCGCCCCTGGTCTGCCCTGATAACGGAAACACAACATGCATTTTATTTATTTATTTATTTTTACAGAAAAAAAATCTGAGTGTGTTTTTGAAACAGATGAGATGTCGGAGCCGCTTTACGTACATCTCTAGTACCAGTACGTAGCTGCTGGCTGTCTCATACGTGTCTAGCAGCTTGACCAGATTGGGATGGTCTAGATTCTGCAGGAGTCTGATCTCCTGCAGAACCTGTTCTCGACGCAACAGCTTCTTGTTAACATGTTTTGCTGCAACTGTGCGTTTGCTCCCTCTCTGGTCGCACCGCTTAGTCACTGAGAACCGACCCCTGCAAAGCAAAAATTAGTAGTTAGTAAAATGAAACTTGAGGAATAAGACATTTTATTTGTGTTTCACTTCAATTTACTTTAATTGATTTTAAAGATCCCGGGAACAGATCCCCGAACTCACTTTGTTGATTATTAATATCAGCTTATTCACTGAAAAACCTAATTTCCACAAAAGCTTGTGACACTTTGTGAAAATGTAGTTTCTAATTGCTTAGTAAAGTTTCAACTTGTACTTGTGAATGCAGTCGCAAATTGTGTTAGATGATTTAAATACTGCTACTAAGGAACAAGCAACTCATTCCTCATTTAAACACCTTCACTTGTATCATATATCACTACTGCTATTACTACTAGTATTTATATGAGTGCAGCTCCTGATTCATAAGCTTTGATGTGGTCGAGATGCACTGCGTGACAGGAAAACACACCTTCCTAGTTCAGTAATCTCTGTGTACTGGAACTCAAAGCCGTTTTTCCAGAGGCTTTCGCTGCCATCATCAGGGGTTCCTGAGAGAACACAGTGAATTCACAACGATTCAAGTATACTAACCAAATGTAAAATTAATGTTTTAAATGTTTCAAACGCCCGCGTGGCATAATATCAAAAGACATCCACGATGACAGGACTCTCACCTGACACTCTAAGACTGGCAGAGGAGGTGACAGCGCCTGCTATGTTTGTAGCAACACAGGTATACACGCCGCTGTCCTCTTCAGACGCGCCCGTGATGCACAGGGACGCCTCTCCGGTCTCACTGCAGAAACAGAGAGTGAAAGGAAACAAAGCATTAAGTGAAATTCACCAACTGACACTGTAATTTGCACAGTGTTATTATGACTTCATATGCATATATGAAGTCATCTTCATATATATTCTACTCTAGCAAATTGAATGTGTTAAATGAGTTTGCAGCGTTACGTCACAGGCGAATGTAAGATTTGGGTTTTTCTAGCTAAAAATCATTAAAAGAAATGTTCAGCCCCCCCCCGCGCCAAAAAAAAAAAAATACAGTAAAGGTTTTACACCTGTAGGTCATGCTGTAATGTCCATTGTTGCTCAGAGAGTTGTTGTCAGGGCCACGCCAAGTGATGGTTGCTCGGGGGCGACCACAAACTTTACACCTCAGGGTAACTGCATTGCCACTCTCACATGATGCATCACTAACTGGAATGAGGAACTCTGGGGGACCTAAAACAACAACAACAAAAGAAACAATTAAGCTTACTGTTCATCGTTCTGATTTTTTATCCCAAACGCAAGTTAGAAAATTTACAGGAAAGATTTTGCTCCTTGGCTAAAGCAACAACGCGCACGTACCTTCATAGATAAAGTTGGGATTCAGAAGCTGAAATGACAGTTTCAAGACAGAATTAGATTTCTTGCACAAATGACAGTGGGGGGAGTTGGTGGGGTGACTTTTAACGTGGCACTTTTGTACCTTGACAGAGACTTTGTTGGCCAGGCTGTCCTGAGACTTTCGGTAGCCGTTCTCAATTTTCCTGCCCTCCTTGTCTCTTTTCTCAGACTTCCGGCGAATGCGCAGCGCTGTGTGCCATGATAATGACTTTCTAAACAAAAACAAGAACAAAATGGAGAAGTTTCAGGTTTCATGTTTGCATAATCATAATCACTATGACTGTCGTGTTTTCTGTTGCAACGTAAAAAAAAAGGAAGGCTGCTTATTCTTACTTTATGGTGCCTTCGGGGAGCTCGGGTGTGACTGAGGATGAGGTGTGTCCTAACACATAGCCAGGGATCCAGCCCTCAGCCGCAGGGCAGTGCTCATTGGCCGCCCGGTACACCAGGAACATGTTCTGCTGGTTGCTTGCTAGCATTTGGACCACCTCACCCTGCACCACACTGATCTCATCCTCCTTCACTGCCACATAATCCTGAGTCACCAACATGGTGGACACGCTGCTGCTGCTACTACTGCTTTCACTCTGTCAGGAGGAGAACACATTAAAATATGAGTCACAGGACACTTTAAATATAACAGAACATGTAACCGCACACATGAACTAACACATTAACACAGTAGAGTAGAGAAGTGTTACTTCACACCAATCAAATGAATAGTTTGATTGCAGGGAACAAAAATGAAATTGAGAATATGTTGAACGCATGCAGTGCAAAAAGCACTTGTTTGTATTTAGAGCGACGGGCTGGCAAGTTAGACTGAGAAGTTACAAAAGCACATAGCTTATGATCCCCCCGGGCAGGAATGATGAAATGCGGAACTTTATGTTTTCAAAGACAAAGACAAGTTTTCAAGGAGACACTTGTGCTGAAGACACTTTGAGAAAAACAGGGCAGGTTGTGGAAATTAAAAAAGCAGTTTGTGCAATCACAAGCTTAGCCTTTGTGAAGTGAGAAACCATGTCATCAGATAAAAAGCCATTTCAAAAAGAAATTCAGTAGGTACTGTCAGATAAACAAGGCAGGTTGCGGAAAGCAAAACACCTTTTGTGCAATCATAAGGTTAACCTCTGTGAAGTGAGAAACCATCTTACCAAAAAAGAAAAAATGCTTTTCTGGAAATGTGCTAATGTTTTCAAAAAACAAAGAAAAAAAACTTCCCATAGCTTTTGAAAGGAGATTAGAAGTTATCACCTGATGGAAAAAAGAGATAACATGACTTTGAAATGGCACTTGTTAGTGTTTACCAGATACAGTTGGAAAGCAAATGCATACTGAAGCTCAGAGAGAGTCTTGAAAAGCAGATACAAGTTTCTCTGTGACTCAGATCCACACTGTTAGTAGTTTCCGGGGAAAGGCAAAAATTGTCCCTCACACACACTGTCGGTGAAGTTAGTGCACTCAGATAGATGTTATTCTTTAGTCATTCAAGTGTTTCAGCAGCAGTAGTAGTTGTTGCATGTACAAGCCATTCTCAGAGCCAGCGGCAGGTTGACTGACTGACAGACGGGCAGCCACTGAGGGTGAGGTTAGTGACTAGTAAGTACTCTAGGCCTCGCTGAAGCCTGGGCCTCGACTTGGCATCTTACCCCGTTGCTCTGGGTGGAGTGTATGGACTGCTCGCTGGTGGAGGAGCAGGTGCTCATGCGATCTATGTCCTTACTGTGGTTGGAGTGGCGGTGATGAGAGGGAGTCCCGTGACTTCCTCTGCCCAGAGAGTCGCCTCCACTCCCACCATTGTCACTGGGGTAGGAGAAGGAACCTGGCCTGCTGGCAGGAGAGGGAGGCATAGCGGGGACTATAGCCCAGAAAGCATTGCCTTTATGAGCGGGGCTGGAGGGGACAAATGCTTCCTTTCCTCCTCCGGGAGTTTGAGGTAATATCAGAGGTGAAACTGTCCCAACTCGAGGGCTTTTGAGATGAAAATTCAGAGGAGCCACTGGCATCTGTGGTCTGCCAGCCATTTGATGCTTCGGCATTTCCTCTGAGCCTCCAAGAACCTGTCTGACACTGCTGTCCATACTAACTGATGGCCTGTTACTGTTATTACTGTTACTTCCATGAGGACTATCCAGCATCCTCATCTTAGGGACCTCTGAGACTAACAGCTCTCCATTTGCTGTGTTGTCTGAACGGGAGTTAGAGGGGAGGGACTGAAGCGGCTGTGGGTGGCAGAGTGACCACATACCTGCTGATCTGTCGGGCCCCTCAGGGCCCGGGGGGTGATGGTGATGTACAGGCTGGGGGAGGCGTGAGGACGGCTGGGGGATGCGAGATGGTCGGGAGCGCGGGCCACACAGGGAGGAGGAGCTACCCCCTGATCCTCCAGAACTACTTTCGCCTCCACCTCCTCCCCCTATATTGCAGGTACTGTTGGAGCTGCTGCCTCCTGGTAGACCTGCAGTGCTGCAGCTGCTACTGCTAGGTGGACCGCTTGGCCCGCCACCTCCCACATGGTTCCTCTGATACTCTATAGGTGACGTCAAAGCTGTAGGAGCGGACAAGTGTTAGGTTTTTTTAACAACTTAAACTAAAAGGACCAAGAGTGTCAAAATGTTTTATGTAAAAATGCAATTTTGTGTGTAGTATTAAACACAACAATTTCTTACCATTGAGGAAATTTCTCTGGTTCTCCAGGATCTGGCTGACCTGATGGATCCACACTTGACTGACTCCAGGGCTTGGTGAATGGAAAGTGTACCTCTCTAGGTTGCCACTAGATGACCTGGAGGTCAGTGTGAACTTGCAGGGGTCATCTGCATTTTCTTCTAGACCCAACCAGCTCACCTGAAGAAATGTAAATAAAGATAAGAATATATATATGAAATAAATTAGAGGAGGTTTAGCTTCATGATCAAGAGGTACAAACCAAAGTAAGTTCATACAAGTTCACAGTTGGTCTCAAAGCTATTTAAGTGAACTGTATTCACCTTGATGCTGTTCTTGAAGAGGTAGCCAG
>VOQK01014939.1:17775-35533 GCA_015052645.1 Benitochromis conjunctus
TCCAAATGTCAAAAACGGATACTAACTCAGACAAACCAGCAGATACTTTGTGCATGTGCCAAGGCTAACCATTCCTCCAAAACCGAGGAACATAAAAGTCATAAAAGCAGAGATTGATGAGATTTATATTTCCCTTCACTTCGTGCCTCCTTACTGTATAATATACATCATCAAAGTGTGAGTCCACCTTCTCTTTAACAAACATTCTTCAGGTATTAAGCTGAGAATCAAAGTTTCTGGGGATTGCGGACTACAAAATTGCCTCAAATTACTACAAATTTAATTAAAAAGGCAGTTTATTATCTTAACCCTGATATTTTATGTCCATGCACTTTTGTTTTTCTTCCCTGCAGGTAAAGGGAGCTCAAGCATCTCCTCTGACATAAGTTCGAGCACAGATCACACACCAACTAAAGCTCCGAAGAATGTGGCTGCCACTGAAGGTAAGGCATCTGGTGCTCATTAACCAAACTCCCCTCCCCACTTCTTTTTCCCCCTCCTTTTCTTCTTCTTCTTTTCCCCCTTCCAGCACTCTTTTTTTCCTCTTCATCCACTTTCTGTACTGCCTATTTTTGGAGAGAAACCTGTGTGTTCCAGGGATAACCTTAAATTGAAAACAAACTCACAGCTGCCATCAGAACCCAGAAACCAAAGGCATTTCTTGAGCTTTGTTTTAGAAGAAGGGGGGAAAAAAAAAACACTTCTGGCTTCTCATTGCGGAAGAATGCTTATCTAAACTGTGGTCGTATCAGGCTCAAAGCGTTGCCAGGGAGGGTGGGAGGTGCATGCGCTTGGGAGAGGTGGGCGAGAGGGATTTTGTTGGATGCAGAGAAGGTATGGGAGTAAGAATGGAGAAGAGAGATCATCACCTTCTGCTCAGATCCTGCCCTCACTCCTCTCCAACTCTCTGACTCCCTCTCACCTCCTCAGCCTCCTGCTTGCCCAGGCAAGCTTCCAACTCTGCAAGAGTCACCATAGGAACTCCTTCAGGAGTGGATGTGTTACTAATGTAAACTGTGTGCTTACCCTAATGGTTTGGAAATACTTTTCAGCTGGCAGATACATCTTGAAGCCTGCTGTCAGCAGCTGTCTCAAACATTGATCCATCTGGTACAGTTGGAGCAATTTGTCAGTCAAAAGAACAGAATATAATACCAAAAACATATTTTAGAATATGTTTTCATGCATAGTGTTATAGTGCATTCCAAAAATACAGGTCCAATAACCTTTAAGCCTATGTGCTCTATGGATTTTGGAAATTTAAAAGATTTTGGAGCACATGGCCTCAACTTTCAAAACTTCAGTTATTTATTAATTATTCACTGTTTATGATTAAATGTGTTCCTGATCATATAATGAGAAAGACTTGGAAATTTAGATGGAATTTAAAGGTGCCAGGAGAAAGAGGGAGAAAGATTTTATACACTTTTTCCACATTTTTTTAAAGGGATGGATCACTGTATGCCAATTTTAAATGTATTTTCCTCTACTGTAAGACATCAGGTAAAATATAGTAGTGCAAAACACAAGGGATGAGAACGCTGACAGTTTAAATGTGCTTTTGTTTTTTGTTTTTTTATCGACTGGCCAGGGACTAGAATTATCTGATTTCCAGCCTTCTTGACCCACACGCTGCTGACTGGCCGTGTGTCTGATTCCAAGTCTTTGCTGGAAATGTCAATACTGCTGAGCTGGTGCACAGACGAATAGTTGTACACTCACAACCACATGCCGTTAGCTCGCTTGTCACAAGAGAAGCTAAAGCTACTCAGAGCTCAGAACAAGTCAGCAGCCTCAGTATGAGCAAAGCAGTTATGAAGATACTTGTGGAGAAAGAAAAGGGTCAATGTCCTCTTGCAGCTGCTTTTGTTAATTAAGATAAAATAATTCAGGTAAATTGTGACGTTCAATCAGTTCATCTCTAGTTATTATGGCTAATATGTTGCAGTGATCCATCATTTTTAGCTTGTGGTCTCCACCCACATGTTTAGGGACTACAGTGCTGTGATAGTGCTTTCTTTTCACATTTCACGAGTGCTCTTTATGCAAGTCGGGTATCTTCACAGCATCTTTGTCCCTGTAATCGCGATTATTTGTAGACGTCAGACTTCCACTGGTCAGAATGTATTCAAAGATTATGAGTCAGACACTGAGAATAAGATGTAAAACCCCAGTGAAATAATCACCGAGTCACTGATTTATAATTCTGATCAAAAGCTTTATCAAAATCCCCCACAGATATATTGTGGTCTCCCTACTGTTGTGTAGCAAATTTGACCAGTGACTCATCGTCTGTTTTGCACGATCGTACACTTTTACAGTACGCTCGCCCTTTTTCTCTCATGCATTGTCATCGCCAATCTTAAATTTGCTCTGGCATGCTAAATGTAGTATTCTTGTGGTTCCGCGCTGCCCAAAAGAAAACAAATACTAACTGCAGCCTGTTTTTATAACTGTCACTCAGCTGGAGATTTCAAGGTGTTTCTCAGAGAGAGAAAAAAAAGGATCACAGGGGAAAACACACATCAGGCAAACTCCTCAGGAGACATCAGATTTTGCGCACAGTTTGTGTCAAGTAGTTTCACATCTTGCTTTAAAAATACACTGAGATGTACTTGTGAGAGTGCATTGTAGGAAGACAGATCACTCTTACTCATTCAGCTTCGCTGGAAATGCTGACTCACCAAGGTCCGTCCACCGAGGAGCCTTCTGGAAGTTAACCCAGAGTACTTTGTGGAAATCGATAATTGTCCTGGATGTGTCTTCTCTGAGCACAACCTGTGCAGATAGAAATATATATATAGAGAGAGTATAGGCCATAGCCAGTGGCTTCCAGACCATAATTCCCCCCCCTGTGTTATGACTGAAATTGTTATTTTTTTCTCCATGCTAAGTGGGAGTAATTACATGGTCTGGAACCACTATGGCCACAGTCAAATCCCCCCTCCTTAGGAAGACACACGCATGAATGTGCATGCACAGATACACACATCCACATGCTCATACACAGTGGCAGATCACACAGCCCTTCCCCACCTAGTCCTGTGGTCCACTAAACTAATCAGGAAGCAGTCTGGGCTGTTTCCCCACCACACACTGGGAGTATTCATATTAGGGCCTCCAGTGTCCCCATGCTGCAGTATGGTCACTGTTGCATTGATGTAGTTCCATTAGTTAGTTATTGTTTTGGTCTTTGTGAAACACCATAGTAACACAATGAAAGAGGAAAACATTGGTTATACAGGAACATTTATACAGAGGTGTAATGTTTTTGTGTAACAGATAAAAGAGTGCAGCCGAAAGACATCGAGTGCTATGAGCTGGAAGATTATTGTGATACCTTATAAGAGCAGATTACGACCTGTTAGAGGTCGGTGCATCTCTAATAGTAACCTTACAACATATTTGATAAATTTAATGTTTTCAGTGTTTTGCCAGCAAGTACACAAATAAATCAAACCTATTTGAATTTAAATATAAAGTTTTCCACTTCAGTTTGCTCGTTAACTAAACAGGCTGCATCAGTCATGTGTTAATTCTTAAATATAGAGTAACAGAATAGATCTGTGATGCAGTTGCCTCGCAGCAGTCCTGGTTGAAGCTCCTGGTCATCTGGTAGCATGCTCTCTCTCTCTCTCTCTCCCTCTGTGGCTGTTTGGATTTCCTTTGGGTGCTCTGGCTTCCTCCCACAGGCCAAAGGCAAGCTTGTTAGGCTAATTAGCAACTCAAAATTGGCTGTAGGTGTGAACGTGAGAGCGTCTGGCTGTCTGTCTCCGTGTGATGGGCTGGCAACCTCTGGCGCTGTTGTTACAAAGATTTCATTCACATTGTAGAAAAATGCATATTTCTGTTGAGACAGACACGATTATTCTACCAGACGAGCTACAGAAGGATGTTTGGTTTTTTTACTACCCGTAGCAAGAACTAATCGGTTGAAAGAACAGTTTTGTGTCAGGCTGTGAAGAGGTGAAATTTACTGCCAAACGGGTGACATGGAAAGAAACCAGTAGAATTGGATTTAAAAAGCTATTAAAAAACAACGTTTTTGAGATGGTGTCTGACCACATGGAGGAAATGATAAAAAAGCCTGGGGATGTTGTCTGCGCACTTAAATGATAGATTGTTCATGCTGACATGATATTATGATTTAATGCTTTATACTTTGTTTTATTTGTGTGCATGGTGGGGTTTTGTAAAGATGTTTTATGTCTCTGTGTAAGTTATTTATAGTGAACTGTCACAGTGTAAGTTTTGTTTTTCGTGTGGAAAAGAACAGCTGCAGCATTGATGTGGCTAATAGGGATTCTAATAAATGAAACTAAACTAAACCCTGTGACAGCTGTGATAGGCTACAGCCCCAAGCTCCACCCATCCGCAGATGGATGAAAGGAGTATATACAAGTCATTAAGTTGTGAGTGAAAAATATATTACTTTACTATTATTATATATTACTACTATTTACTTATATACTAATATACTATACTACTACTATTTATTTATATTAATATTTATGCTATATGCTATTTATTTATTTATATTATTACTGATACTACTACCACTGCTATTAATTCAAGGCTGGCTGAAGGCCAAGAAAGATGCCCAACGGATTTAGTTTTACCAAGTGGATCATCACGGCCTTGCCGTATTGGTCCATTTGATTGACCTTTGTTATTATTATTTATTTATTTATTTTTATTTATTACAGATGGGACAGACATGACTGGGGGATAGGAAAGGGAGAGAAAAAGAAGAAGAAGTGCAATTTCAACAATCTGTCAGCACGACTGTTTGGGCTTAAATTGTAGGAATTTAATGTATAAAATTAAAGAAAAAGTTGTGTTAGCTCGTTGCTCAGATTATCCTGTAATATTAAAATTTTCTTTATTAATTCAAAGAAATATTTTCACTGTGGAACCATTAAAAAAAGCAACATTCATTTCTAGAATTTTCCTGTAATTTAATTGTTTATTTGTTACTTAATTACTTTGGTGCAGTCAAAATGGTCACGTGGGAAGCCTTTATCGGTAAAAATGTAATTTGTATCAGTTAAAAGTTTTTGTCCTCCTTCACATTTTCCAAGGGTTTCCATGGGGACCAGATTGGAGTTGTTGTTGGTCCGATTGTGGCCGCCCAGGACTTTCCTGCTCACCATTGCTTTGCACTATCTAGAGTGCAAAGCAGATCCATGAATCTGGTTTTAACAATGATCTGTCCAAAAAAGAAAAGGGGTGATGTTTCTAGAACAACACTTGTTGTTAGCTTACCATTAGAACAACCGAAGTTAACCCTACTATAAACTTTGTATATGCACATGGAAAAGATTAATATATTAATTCACAACCAATGCTATGCAAGTTTGCATTCCTTTTCTTAGATTTTTGAGGTGAATATTTTTCTCTTTAAAGATTACTTTTCAAACGATACTGTCTGTTTTTACAGCCACTGTCAGATCCAAACCAGAGACTGAACAGCTGGAGATTGCACGAAGTCCCATAAGGGCTGTTTCATATTTCTCTAAACAAAAACTATTGCCATCGCAAGAATTTCAAATAGGTTGTAATCATCTCGAAAACTAATAAAAACCATATTACTGAATTATTGCCCAGCCATAATATCAGTATGCAAACGGAAAATAGACCGGTGCCTGCCGTCTTTCAATGATCAGGCGTGTATTCCAACAAAACCAACATTAGGAAGTCACACTCATTCTTTTCTTGAAAACAAACTGAGTCGGGCAGTCGTCTGGCAAGATTTTGCAATATGGCTCTGTTTTCAGTTATTATTTAGACAACTTTGTGGTGGCCTGACCCAGTTGAATCGCTTATTAGTTGCAGACTGAAAGGCACAGACTTGGGACAGTAAATCCTTCCTGTGAGATGAAATTGAGTATCTCCCAGCAGGGGTTACACAGTGACCCTGTCTGGGCCTCAAGGGTTTGCTTTGGTACAGCTGGACCCCGGGTACCTTAGGAATGTGGCTCAGACATAGTAAGCGCTAAACAGACAGCACCCTGAGGTGTTCAGCCTACATGCTGTAATTCTTGAAGACTGTTTTGATGTTGCTGTATCAGCTGGAGCCTTTGCCAAACCCAGTGAAGTAACACAGATTCACAAGGGCGTTGATTATGTCAAAACAGCCAATCTTTGGGGCCAGTTCCTTCACTCGTACATAATGGCACCAGGAAGGTGGCTCAGACACAGGAGAATGGTGGGAACAATGAACATGCTGACTTCCTCTCTGTCTGCCAAGGACCAAAGAAACAGAGATAACAGTGCTGAGGAAAAGCCTAATCTGTCCTTCTATAGCACTTCCAACCCTGTAGTACAAGGCTGTACTGTAAACATGTTGTAATTTATATGCTCTTAACTACAGGGTTATCAAAAGCAATTTTTTAGGTGATAGTTTGCTGTAAATATTTACTTTCTGCATGACACAAGTAAAGTTTCTATATAAGTTAATGCAAGAGTAAGACTAACACAGACTGGTTGGGGATCTGTGAGCAAGATGACAGGTGAGTCTACCAAGGTCCACCAGGCTGGTTATCCAGTCTCTGACTAATCCTTAATGATTAAAAAAAGATTAAAACTAACACTGAAAATCATAAAAACTAAACAAAACAACGACAATCCTGTCAGGAAACAACCTGAAAATAAAATGAATTGAAAACAAAAAGTCAAAATGAAATAAAAATAAAAACTAATAAGAAAAAAAAAAAAGTATATTCGCTCTGCACTGCAGTTGTTAAGTTACTATTTAAGATGCAGGAGACTTTTATCACAAAGAAACACTTAAACCTAAAGCTTTACTGTACACGGGGGGTTTGTATATGGATTCTGTGGCAAGTTACATGTCAGATAGATGCATTGTGTCAGCACAATATGACTCACTTCACACCTTTCTATCTTTAGGCTATCTGTGTAATGCACTAGTCATATGCTCCAGTATAGCGTATGAAGCAATATAAATTAATAATGCCCCTTTTTGGTCGAATGCCGTGTCGGGGTCAGATTTGCAGTCTAAACAGCTTCACTCCTGTCTCCAACAAGTTAATATTTTCACTCTCCCAGGGGCAACAGATCCCTCACACTTCATCTGTAAACTAACTTTGCATACTGTTGGCCCATTTCCTTGTGTTTACTCAGTCAGATATAAAGCGTTTCCCTTTTGCTTTTTGCCAGATCCTGCAGAGAGGTGTCCATATGTGTCACTGACTCATTTTTACAACAAAGATGAGATTTAAGTTGTTAGCCTCCATTTATTGCCCTCTCAAACATCACATCTGTTTTTTAAAGCAAGATATTTGACTACTGTCTATTAAAGGGAATACTAATGCACAGAAATTCACTGCCTCAACAAGTATCTGCACCTTTTCCACTGTCCTAAATTAGGACACAAAGCAGCTGCCTGCAGTTATTCAAGGCCATTTTTAACAAGCCTGTAGCGATTGCAATAAGAAATATCATTGGTTTGCATTTAATCCTTGTTGGAAATAGTTTAGCAAAGATAGAACACAGTGAGGAACAGAATGCCAATGCTATTCTGCCCAGATTTTCTCCATCAGCTGTCTTCACTCCTCCCCCTTCCTTTCTACCACTCCATGAGTCAGGAAATCTGAGCGAAAAAGCACAGAACAAGGCTCCAAAAGAAAAACAAGTGAAAGCAGTTTACTGAAGAAGAAGGAGGAGGAGGAGGAGGGGGAAGTCAGTTCAGTGAGGAGATCTCTCCATCTCATAACTCTTCTCTGATTACGACTCGGTCGTCTCTTTCTCTGCTGAGAGGGAGGAAGTGCTGGCCCTTCTGTTTTGAATGTGCTTGCCATTTTCTTCAACAGGGGTCACGTTTTTCAGGTCTACTACAGGAGCATGTTTGACAGGAGTTGGGAAAGATGCCACCTGGAAGAAACACATGCTCGCTTCCTGTAAGATCTTGGCTCGCGCGCGATGTTTTCACTATGATCCACCTGGGTATTTGGGCTTTTATGTGGCAATATGACCGCAGTTGTCGAACAGCTGAACTGACACGTCGGACTTCCCCTCATTTCACTCTGTGGTTTGTTTCGTTACGTAAGCAGGGAAGCGTCAGTTGTGGCTGAAGCTCCAGTGTTACAAAAATGAGAGGAACATTGCTGTGGAGACTGTTCCACCCTCAAGGAGTCTTGCTTTTATTAATTGTGTTTTATGTAACTGCATAACTTCACAAATGCAAAAACAACTAAACATCTTCTTTATCTGAAGCATTTGGGTCGCGGTCATATGGAGCAGACATATTAGCTCAGAACTTCGGACAGACTTAGGCCTAAAACAGAGCAACTGATGAAAACGTATTAATGGGAGTCTGCTGAAAATATTGTACAAACTTATTGGAAGTTTGATACTATGAGGCCAGAAAATTGCTTTGCAAAGTTATTTTTCAGTGTTTGCAAAAGAATAACATTAACCAGAAGCATGCTAGCTAGTCACAGTTAAACCCTTAGGAAAGCGTTTACTGAGGTCACAGAGCAATCTTCAGAGTGGAGCCGACGGACTGTATAAAACATGGATGAAGCATCCAAGTTGGAAAAATGAAGCCAATGTGCATTAAAGTACCTTAAAATGGCATCTTTGAAAACCACAAGATGGCAAAAAGACTTTCAGTTCAGTAGAAGAATATGAATTGACCTCTGTAAAAACTTTCCTGTAGTTTTTCCTCATTTTGGGTCATATTGAATGTAATTAGGCCTGTCTTCTAAATCACTCAAATAAGGATTATCCGTGATATGCTCATTGGCTAGTTTGTAATTTGAAAAGTTTTTAGCCAATGAGGAAGCGGTTTTACAGTCAGACCTGCCCCTCATCACATCCAATTCTTTTTCAAACTTAGATGGCGACAAAAACTATAGCCTCGGAGTTGCCCCCTGGTGGTCATTATAAAAATTTAGGTTTAAGACATACAGACTGTGTAAGCTCACTCTGTATATTTTCTGTACTATGTTTATAATGGGGGAGAAAAGGTCTCAAAACTAACAGTGATATTATATTAGCTCAACTGTCAAGGTGATAAGATTCAACATGTTTTCTACTGTATTGATTCCTGTGGGGAGTCATTAGGTATTGTCATTTTTGTGTAGCAATCAACAGTAAACTGTCCCACAGAGAAGCAGTGTAGAGGTCATAGCTGTCAAGACTATAGTATTCAGAACAAATGATGGGCATTTCTGGGCCATCAGGTGGGTATGACAAAGAAACACCATTCATTCTGATTTAGGGAGTAATTGACAGTAAAAAAGCAAGGAAAACAAGACTGTTAAAGTGGTAGTACTGGACAGAGCCAAGCTAGCACTGAGCTGCTAGCTCAAGCTAGCACTGAGCTGCTAGCTTCGCTCTGTTGTTGACAGGTGTGTTAACCCAAGCTAATCATCTTCATGCTGTAGCTTCATATTTAGCATATAGGCAAACGAGAGATGTTAATCCTATTATCCAGTACTGTTCCTAGAAGTATTTTGTGTTCAAATAAATGGCGTTTTTGGCATTTTTTTCTCCTTAAATGTACGCGTCATCTTTTTTCAATGAGGTGGGTATCCAGGACTTTGATGTGAAACAACCTCTTTCAGAAGTTCAGCCAAGCCCTTTTTTTTGTCAGGAGTTTATAACCAAAAAGTCCAGGCACTTCCCTTGTTCTATTGATTTAACCACATGACATCATTACATTTGCTCCTCATCACAACCAAATCAAACGTTTGGCCAAGCATTCACTTTTCCATTTCTGTCTGATGTGCTCTGTGTAGCCACGTTACCCTCCTCGGTCATTTGACATGACTTACTGTCACTTTGCACTCTAACCCCACTCACACACTCTGCCAAAACTGAGAAACTGTCCAGAAAAGAGAAGTCATGCACACGACTCCCCAAACTCGGTCACCCCATCTTTGACATCCTGATTTAACGACCTTTAAGAAATAAAAACGACATCATCTTGAATTTCAATTATTATTTATAAGCCAGATCAGCTTTGAATTGGGCCAAATCACTTGTGGACTGTAGACTTTCATCTGCATTCTGGAAAATCTGCGCTGTGATGAACGGACAAACACAAGAGCTAATTTTTGAATAAGTGAGTTCGCGTTCAAATCTGGCTGTAGAATATCTGAGCGTCTGCTGTCCTCCTCAGCTGAGGATTTATAAAGTGACGAGAGCAGGGTATGGAAACGTTTGAGGGGCTTTAATAGGTGGAAAAACTCCCTTGAGGAAATTAGTCGCATTGTGGGGAAAAACGTGTTATAGTTCTTGGCATATGTACTTGCCAAATCTGTTGCAGCGAAATTTTCAAAAATAAAAAAAGAGAAAAAGAAAAGAATCTCAAGACCGAGTGAGTGTGAGAATAGCTGCCGTCCAGAAGCAGAGGTGGGTAGGGGGTTGTGCCGAGTGAAGGAGTCTATTTCCTGTCCGAGTGTGCACATTGTAAAGGAACCAGCAGCCCTATTGTCTTTCAGGTTGCGCAGTGACGTAAGACCTTCCTGTAGTGAAGGCTTTGCTGATAGCCCAGCCACCACACTGTACAGTAATATCAACTTCCATGTATTCAATAAAATCTGAGACAGACCCAGATGTTTTTCATCCGAGCAGTCCTCTCTCTCAGTTGGATGTTTCCTTTCTAAAAGAAAAAACAACTAGAGCGCATGACCCGTTAGTGCCTATAAATCAATAGCGTTTTTTCAGGCAAATCTCTGCTGCCTGGTTGGTTTTTATTAGCTGATACTTCTTCTTCGCATGTTACTCCTCTTGAATTAATTTGGATTTGATTTCCCGACTTATGGGTAGAAAATGAGCTTCTTTTTATTCTCTCGCACTTCTGGCAGGGAGGAGCCCCGTGAAAGCTTACAGAGCAGGAGCATGTCACACGGCTAATGTCACTGAGGTAATGGATTGGTCTGTTCTGCCAGATGCAGCAGTAATAATCCTGCGAGCCCCAGACAGGGTCTTAGCAGAGCTTCACGGCACTGCAAGATCCTGAGTAGAATCCCTATAGCTTTAGTTTATGACCAGACTGTGTCAAAGTCTGGATTGACCCTGCCCGTGCACTTGTCTTTGTCTCTGGTAAAAATCTGCAGGCTCTTTTGCCAATTTATCTTCCCTCTTTCTTTCCCCACTGCTCCTACTTTCCTTTTGGAAGCCTTCAGCTGATTTCCTCAAATCTGTTTTTGTGTGCTACTTTAAAGAAAAATATTAATCAGGATTTTGTTATTAAGTCGACCTCACTCCAAATAGCCAGCTGCGTCTCTTCATCATCCAGCACGGTGTCTTTTCAGTGATCACCCCCATTGATTTACATTAAACTTCTGGTATCAAAGCACAGTCCAGATGTGCTTTAGAAGTGAAGCTGAGCTGATGTTAATGGGATCCTGCTGCGGCACTGCCATGGATCAGCTTAGATTTGGGTATTTGTGGCAAATGATTTCAGCCAAGTATGCCTTGCTGTGGCTATATGTGCATTCAAAATGCATGAGTTTGCCTTTCATTTCATTACCGTGCAGTTGTTCTTTGTCCAGGGTAAAGACCAGATGTTCCACTGTTCTCTGATTTCTTAAACTAAATTGAATCTTCCACCATCTGCACTTGCAGTGACTTCAAGAGAACTTTAACAGCTGCATGGTATTTGTTCTGCTAATGATAGGCTTGCAATGATACAGAGATATAAAACACGACACCACTGGTTAACTCGTAAAGCTGCAACTGGAAGTTACAGGAAAGTCTATTCTTGCAAGTTGCAAGTAAACCTTCTGAACGATCTTGCCCGAGATCCACGTTTTCTAGAGACCTTCTGCCTTTTCAGATGGACCTTATTAGAGGAAAGTTTTCCTTGTTGTCATAGCGAAGAATGTTTTGACATGTGAGCTCAGTAGCTGTTATAATTTTCTCCATAACACTTTTAGGACTTCTCATCCATGCTGGCTTATGCATAAAGCTCATTCTTGACCTCTTTGAAAGGAAGATTACAAAACAGTTCCATCTTATGGTCCACTAATGAGTGTGTTGAAAGCTCCAGGCTGGCTTCAAGCTAGTAAGGGAACTATAAGCTGTGATTGTTTTGTCAGAATACCGTTTCTGAGTTTATAATTTGTGTCCAGATAAATGTTACTTTTAGGAGACGGGTAAGTTGATTCTGAAAGTGTGTCTTTTACCTAAAGATTTAAGGACTTAGGATCAATATTAAACCCTCCAGTCTTGACTGTGTATGGTAATTATCTCATAGATGTATATTATTTTAAATTTGCTTTGTCTTTATTACATTATCTTTCAAACTTTATATACTTCATATGTTTATACTATAGTTTGAATACCGATATTGATACAGAGGATCGATATATTAGACACACTAAATGCACAGATTTCATAAACACTGGTTATGTGTACAGTCCTTAACAAATTTATTAGACCTTTCTCGCAATGTAAGGTTTATGGCATAGCGGTCCTAAATTAAGTATTGGTAGTTACCAAAATCAGTTTTTTCTGTTTCTCTAATGGTTAATCTCTGCATAGGCACTTTAATCAAAATCATAATTTTAATACTAAAATTTAATTGTTATTGTTACCCATGAATTTTCAGATGTACTGTTTTATAAAAAAGCTGAAAAAATATTAGATGCCAAATTGCAGTTATATAGTAGCGCAGAAAGGTTCGTGCCTGAGTTTGCTTGGATCAGCTGGTTGTTGTGTTTGTTGTCTTCCAAAGACTAGGGCTAATAGGAATGTGGCAGAGTGTCCCCTGGTGGACAGACTATGCAATATCAACACTCATGGTTGAAGGGTGTCTCTTTTTTTACTTTTAAAGTTTTCATTTTTCATTGCTTTCATTTCTTTTTAAGTTTTCATTTATCTGCCATTTTTAAATTGATCTCGATATATCAGCAAACAATTAATATATTGACTCCATCGGGCTCTAACTTTCAATGTTTTCATTCCACAATTTTTTATATAGCAAATTCCGCCTGATGAGCTTTCAAACTATGGCCACTCAAGTGCTTTTGTGTTGTTTCTTACATTTGTGTTTGTATTTGCAAACACTTAACATTTGAAAGTATGGAGAATATGTCTCACAAATGCATTGCATGAACTGCATGAATCACGCAGAAGACAGGAACTACAAGGGGATCTTTTTAATTCAGATACCAGATGCATGTGAAAAATGTTTAGAAGAAAATGAAGGAAAATATCAGAAATGAGATCATTTGAGTGTTCAGTGATACCCGGATAAACAAGTTCCTCACTCAGCTGAAAGACATAGACAACTGTAACACCTGGATTTCCTTAAAGTAATCCAGATGCTAGCTATCCAAAATCATGCACAGTTAAGCAACTGCGAAGCTGACTTCACTTAACTTTTCCCACCAGCTGTTTGAAACTGTGTCTCAGATTAAAGGGGTTGAGTGTAGCCTGGACTTGGAGTGCTCTTCTGATCAGTGACACATGTAATTACGCAATTTGGAAGTTGCTCCTTAGCCAGTGGCAGATGAGTTGCATGCCGAATCCATTGCATTAGCTAGGATTTGGACAATAAAGCGGTGCCTCATTCATCCATCAAAACTAATGACTCACAAAATGTGTCTATGTAATCCCTGCACACAGCTTTATGGAAAATCTGATTTTCTCCTGGATGCTGGGATTTTGGCATTGCAAGAGTTGCATATACATATTTTTTTGATATCACAAGATTATTGGAGATTATTGCAGTATCAGGATATTTTTCATATTTGGCCTTTTTGAAGATAGTTAAGGCATATTTTCACATCTATAGAGTTTTGTGCTGCATGGTTTGTGGTTGCAGCCAAATTATTTAAAAAAATAACAGTCAGTAGGCATTTTTTGTGGGAATGTTGTACAGCACTACTATTCTTGAGACATAGTTGGACAGCTGTGTGAAATTCAAAATAGATGAAGTGTTTGCAACGACGTCAGACCATTAAATCCTTTGCATTAAGCTAAAAAATGAATTGTTATTGGAGAAATCTATTGGCCAAGAAAAGTCCTCAAGAGAATAGTCCTACACATTTTTATCATAGATGGACCACCCACATGAATGTAATGCATTATAACCAAAATAAGGTCAAGAATTAAAAACTAAAAAGCCCAACATGCGAAAAGTTTTGATGCATTCTCTTCACTTTGCCAGGATTTGGATTTGAATGAGAGTTTTAAAGCACGCGAGAGGCAGTTTAAAACGCAGCCCTGAATTCGAGGACATGTTCCCGAGAGGATGAATCTGTGGATGTCATCAGAAGTGCGATGGGAAGCAGACCGAGCAGAAGCTCTGGTATACACATCTCAAATACGACTGTAAGGACGGTGTCACTGCCCAGCTGCCTGTCCCAGCGCACAAATCCACATGGCAGACAGGATGCTGTCTATTTGTCATGTACTGCACATGCTGACATACTGTGCAGAAGCAGATGATTGACTTACCCATTCATTTAAACCAACATAGTTCAATTCACATGACTGGGACTGTAAATATAAATTATAGATTGTAGACAGTGTTAGCGTGGAAATCACCTGGTGCATTTGTCAATAGTCTGTTGAAGTACAACAGTCGTACAAGCCACATCCTCAGCACTTACCTGCAGACTTTACAGGTTTATTTTTGACCAAAATATTGTCTCCACAGATCCTGCAGATAGCTGTGAACCTGTCTGTGACGTATGAGGTGTTGTATGACTGTTGGCATTACTTTCACCTTTTGATAATTCTGCTCAGTAATCTCCATAATGTGAATTACTAATAAATTAGGTCCTGATATTGATCTTAGGGACATACTGGGCTTTCTTGAATAAACTCAGTTACTCAGTTTGTCTTGGACCAGTAGTTTTGAATTTTGAAATATGATACTCTGCCTCAGTAGTACACTGACCCTTTAGAAAGTAGTTAATGAATGTTTGGAGGTTAGAAACTATGAGTCTATAACCACACGCTGCTATTTCATACACAGTTAAATCACGAGCTCCTACAAAAGGCTCCTAAAAAAGGGGAAATTTGTGCTCTTGTTATTGGGCCCAGTGTATGTAAAGAAAAATATTCAACAATGATGAAACAAAGAAGAAGGATTAACATCAAACGTAGCTTTTGTGAGACACCAAGTCACCATATATCTTTGAAAATTAGCTCCACAGTGTTGTCTAAAAACTGGCAACCTCTTCAGGGTGTAACCTCTCACCCACTGAGAGCTGAGATAGGTTCCAGGATGGACGGATGGATGGATGGATGAATGTTGAGACAGCTGGAATTTGTTTACAGAAGAAATAGTGCAGAATGCTATGCACTTGCATCCTCTGCTCTGTCATTAATTACACATTTTTGGGCATTCAGGAGGTTCACAAGTTTGGATGTTTATGGCCTAGAAGCAGTACAAACCATTAATCAGCTGCATTAAAGCAGATAAACTTCAGGTAAAATGTCTGAACGTCTGAAAAAAAAGATTTTGTTGGAATAAAAGTAGCATATTAGCAAGATAAGATATACTCTCTTTATCCCACAGCTGGGAAATTTCTACATTGAAAAATAGCCTACATTCAACTTTTTACCCTCCTTTAGACTCGCTAAAGACCAAAGCACTTCAGTTTCATGAGGTAATCTCATCAAAGAGTCTCCCAAAAAGCCCTGATGTTGATGCAAGCATAAATCAAAGCTGGCTTGACACCTGAACAAATCGTAAACAACTGGCTTGTGTTTGACTACTCAGTAGCTTTTGCGCACTCTACCCTAAACAGCAAAAAGCATGGATGAAAGCAGGAACATTTGAACAGCCCAGGAAGCTATAAGTAGATTTCTGCAGTTAAAAGGCAAAAAAAAAAAGTTGCCAGTAAAGTTTTTGTTCATTTTGTTATAGTAACAACGTTTGTCCAAAACTGAGACATCGTCTTTTGAACAAATAATTGGGAAGCAATTTACGCGATTCATTCTAGCTTGCCTTTTTCACCACATACTGTTACTTTCTCAGGTCAATCAGATTAGTACTAATCGTTGGACAGCTGTGAGTGACATCATACTCGTAACTTCTTGGAATGTTTTTAGTGATGACTATCAGTCCACCTAAAATCCTCAAGATTGTATAGAATGGACTGTAGGGTTGATTGAAGAGATGCAGACTGTATCAGAGGAGAGTGCTCAGTGTCCCAGTGCGACAGCTCGACCCCGGGAATCAAATTCAGCGCCCTGGCTGACAAAGGATTCTGTCGTCTCACGCTAGAGTGATGGGATCCAGCCTCTTCTTCTCACAGCTGCATCTTCAGACACGGCAGCAATCAGCGCACATCTGTCAGGAAAGCCTCAGTGTTTACACAGGACTAACCATATATTGTCAGACCAGGCACCAAACTCCTCATCTGCTTTCCTTTGAAGCCACAGAGTTAATCTGATGAAGAGGAACTCTGTGGCTGCCCAAACGCCTGGCAGATAAATGTGACACACTTTTTTCCAAAAACATCCCAAAACCTGATAATAGGATCCATGGAAACGCCTCTTCACTGATGATAAAAGCTTGTGTAGTACCGTAATGATGGACTCCACGCTTCTTGACCAGTTTTTCCAACTCTAATCAAGCAAGGGTGATGGTCAGGTTTCATATACAATACTAATGATATTCCTTTTCTTTACATATGAAGGGGGGTATAATGACTGCCATTAGTGCTACTGGAACTGTATCAAGTGTTCTTTGGTTTTGGGAGACTCTACAAAAGCATGAAGTTGTCATAACAGTTAGTTAGAGACTTTGGGCAACAAAACAGAAAGCATGTGTTAGAAATAAAAGAGGCAACGTCTGGATTGTACCAAATATCACTGGGGGTGGATTTTGATACTGTGGACTCTACATTTAAAGGAGATAAATCAGAAGATACATTTAGAGAAGTGTAGAATGTAGAATGATTATGAGTTTTGCACAAATATATCTTGAAAGCGCTCGTCAAACCAGGACTAGTAGATTCTGAGACCTTAAAGCATCAATCTACGTCATAATCTGGTTACAGTAGAATTATTCAGTCTCGAGGAGACATTGTAAGGCAGCGTTGGGATCGTTACTGAAGAAAAGTGAAGTATCACACATTACTCGTTACTGTAATGCAGTGCATTACTTAATTACTTGCCAGCGAAAGTAATTTGTTACACTGCTTGTTACATTACTTTCTCATTACTGCATAAAATGATACTTCAAACGCACCCTTACATAATTGCCAGTTAGCAACATAAACCTTTAGGCTACGGAGCCACACACCGGTACAAATTCTTGTCCTAATGAGGACACACATATTATCGTTCTCATACTTTTTAACGTGACCACAAAGCTGACAACAAGACAAAGATGAATACCAGCTGAGCGAGACCCCACAGTCACTCCTCAGTGATGGTGCTTAAGAAAAATGAACTAGTAAAAATGGAGGCTTCAAGTCTGCCTGCTCATCAGTGCTTTGGTTACTTGCTGAAGTTCAGGCTTTTGTGCCTTTAAAAGGCTTTAAAAGCACTTTGGGTTTTTGGCTAGCTCCGTGTTAGCATGCTGGCTGTGCAGGTGCTTGCAAAGAGCCAATGTTGTGTTAGCAGTACAAAGTGGATATCGCTGTCTTGGACACCGTTTCCACTTTACCATCATAAAGATAAAAGTAATGTCCACGACTCCACGCCTCAGAAGCTGTATCGCTCTACCACTCTACAGTTTTCCTCCTCTCGCCCACTAAAATGAGCTAATTGTAGCGCAAGTGCACACACAAGAAAAAAACACACAGATAAGAGAAGCTTT
>VOQK01014940.1:5939-17761 GCA_015052645.1 Benitochromis conjunctus
TCCCCTTACTTGTTTTTTTTTTTTTTTTTTTTTTTTTTACTTCTGCTTCAGTCTGCATTTGTCATCCACTATAGCTGTTGTGGACTGACGAATGTGTCTGTCTTGGGCTCCTCATCCTTCTCTGTCTCTTCCAGCCACTGCATTAATCAGATCCTGGAGAGCGTCAGCCACATCCACCAGCACGATATTGTCCACAGGGACCTCAAGGTGAGTGATCACACACCTCTGGTGAATATGGAAGTACCTTGTATACTATATAAATCACTTCAATAGTGACTAACACTTTGTTGTGAATGAAGATTAAAGACGTGTGGAAATTCACATCATGTCTGAGCGCTCTTGCACACACACACACGCACGCACACACACACACAGACGTCACGCAGTGACGTTTCGACCAACTTAAAGGATGAGCGTCATCCTTCTTCTCACCGGCTTTCTTCTGCATTCCCAATCCTCTGCCTACACCCCTCCTCCCTGTTATCCCTGTCTCCCTCTTTCCTCTCTATTGCTCTCTGCCCCCCTCCCCCTCTCCCTCCTGCACTGCTGAGGAGTGACGAAAGCAAACCAGCTGCTATTAATAGCGGGTCGGTGGGTGAGATGACGGCCAGTGACGATTTCCCTTGCAGCAAGTCTGTGCACCCCTGGCAGAAACCAAAAGCGCCCCACAGCTGCGTGCTTTCAAATTTCGTTAATTTTAACTTTAATATAATAATACTGAATAAAGACAAGACTAATCTGAGATTTAAACACCTGGATAATTGTACCAGTACTAAGTTCACAGCCCTAAACTTCAAATAGGTTACTTAATCATCTGTCTACTTTTATGTGACAGTGCAAAATTAAGCCATTACTCTGAGGGTAAATAGGCGAACATAATTGGACAATGCACAATCGTTTTTTTTGTGCGAGTTGTGTAAATGGACTTGTGTTACTTCTCATTGATTTTTTTAAATTTTATTTTATTTTTTTTTAGCTTGCCAGTGGATGTCAGTATCAAATGCACTTGGAGAGGGAAGAGGTTTAGAAAGAAGATAATGATGATCGATGATGAGGGCTGTGGACAGAAATGTATTGGATTAGTTGTTAATGTACAACTCCCTTTTCATGTTTCGTAACTGCTTTCATGCTGCACTATTACAGTCTCCTCAAATGGTACACTAGCATACAATTATACACTCCGATGGGCTGCTGGTGGGGCAGCTATTACAAACCCATTCTTTAATGTCTGGATATTGTTCCAAAATCCTAAACACATCAGGCTGAATTTGCGAATAATTACTTAAAATATTTCTGTTTTATAGAATAAACACTATCAAAACTTGAAGTCTTGGATATTTTATATAGTACAGACTTCATTATATATCACATTATATGCATTTGGCATGCTTTTGCCCAAAGCAATTTACAGTAAGTGCATTATCATCATAGTTGCTTAAATGATGAGCTGGAAAAAACTGACTCAGGGAAAATACTGGAACTGTCTGGCAGAGTGCTTAAAGATTATTTTTAGCCAAACGTGAGCCTGTAGAAGTTGAGATTTTTGCTATTAGGGCTAAAGTATGTAACTTGCATACTGATGTAGTGAATTTATTAGTAAATAATTGCTAATTTCCACATGCCAGTGATTACAGAGCAGCACGATGACTCATCCAGAGTTATTTTAGTGTTGATGGGTGTAAGGCCATTATTCACTATCTTTTAGCTTGGCTTTTGGTCTCTACCATCTCCCCCAATTAAATATCTGGCTCTTTACTGCAAAATAGCGCACATTTTCTATCAGCAAGTTTCTTATTGTGTCTCTTGTATCCGAGCTGGTTGTGCAGAACAAGTTTTGAGGCTAGGAAAGGTGAGAGAGAGAACACCAGACACTGTGGCAACTATAACTGTGCTAATCACGATGAAAGGGACGCTTTCATAGTGACACAGTTTCACTTTGATTTGACACATTGTTATTATAAATATATATTTTTATAGCAGCTGTCAAACTACTGATCTGGTGAACTTTACACTGTCAGTGACTAATTGCTATGCACTGTCTTAGTGACTAATGTAGTCATGTATTTAACAACACTTTGACTCTGCTTTAACAACACCTTCACTCTGTTTCTAACCCTTGCGTGATGCATTAACAGGTAACTGTTTACAACACATTTGCCATCTCCAACTTTTTGAAGGATTTTGTCTGACTGTGCTTTTGTTGTTCAATAAAGAGGGGCTTAAAAAATTAAATAAAATGCAAACTCTGTAAATGCTCCTTTAGGGCATTGGTTTGTTTGAGAACGAGTATTACAATCCCTGATATCATCACAGAGGAAATACTCTGATTTTATTTATTGTTGTTTATTTCTGTTTTTGTTTTGCTTTTTACCCACATGAACATCCAGGGGATAGAGCTGCTGAATGCAGTACGTGTATTCAAGCCATAAAAGTACCAATAATGGCATTGAAGTGTGCCACGGAAGAGGTGTGACCTCACTCACAGACGCATGTCATATTTTTTGCCTCCCTGTCATCCTGGGAGGGCCACTAGCTCAAGGGAAAACAAGAATTCGAGAGAAAGAGTTGAGTGCTGTCAGCTGGTTGCGAGCTGGGTTGTCATGGTAACTATAGGGTGAGGTCACCCGGCTGCTGCAGCACCAGCGTAGAGACTCATAATGCCACCTCCCATTTATCTATCTCTATCTGTCTGTCCCTCTGTTCTTCTGTTGCTTTTACTTGCCCTGTTGTTGGTCTTTTTTCCCATTATTTTAGCTCTGCCCTGATGGGTGGGTTGTGGGGTGGGTAGCAGGAAGGAGGGGTGGAAAACTACACGGGGAGGGATAGACTGACAGATGAAAAGAAACGGACTAAGAGCCAAGCGACTGCTGGTCTGACATCCATCCATCTGTCCGGTTATGAGGCAATGAGGACTGCTAACAGCTACAAAGACTTCTGCCCTCAACACACACAAACATAGACACATCAGGCCTGACACTTGGGACTTGTGGTCTTGAGTGCAGAGCCGCACCGTTTATCCTGTTCAGGCTCACCATCAGACCCCAGTAACACCTGGGATTAAGTTGACATTATCTGGATCTGATCATGGGCAATTGCTACACCTGGGAGGTTAAGCGTTTTAGCAGTGGCATTGTGGTGCAGTGGTTACCGCTGTTGCCTCAAATCAAGAAGGTTCTGAGGCGTTTCCACGTGGAGTTTCCATGTTCTCTCTGTACCTGCATGGGTACAACTTTCCACCACAGTCAAGAGATGTGTGTATTTGAGGGTATAGTTGTACATGTCACCGTAACTGCCTTGCAGCTTGTGCAGTGTTGACCCCACTTTTTGGCCCAGTGTGAGTGGGGATAGGCTTCCAGCCCCATCCAACCCTGAATTGGAGAAGTGGTTAGCAAAATTGGGGAAAGCTTTACCTGGACAACTGTGGTTTTAACTTGAAATGCTGAATCAGGTTTCTGAAGAACAAGGTTAGACTGTACAGACTTGTTTCACACGTGGCTGAGATCAGAGTGCTGGCTGGATGTGACGTTGCAGTTTCAATTGCATTCTAGCCAACTACATTCTGCGCTAGCTTAATGTGAGACTTTAGGGCACTTTGTTTACCCCTCTGATTTTGAATATCTGCTTTGGAGAATTAAGGTGTCACTTTAAAATGTCAGAAACATGAAACCAGAAATTGCTACCAGGATGAAGTGAACAGTCACATGGCAGAAACCACCATGTCTTTGGTCAGATGAAATGAGTCTTGACATATTCCTCATACTTTACTTAGAACAGTATTAGTAACGAGATCAACCATGCAATGTTGCTTAAACAGGATCAGGTTTTTTTCACATATATAGTAAAGATGATTATTGTTTTCGAATAATGGGGTCAGCATATATGAAAGTAACCCCCGTGAGCCAAAATTTAAGGCTTCAAACTGCTCTAAGTGCTCTGTTTAAGACGTGGGTTATCCTTAGTATTGGCAAGGTCGCTCGTGGAAAATAGATTTTAATCTCAATGAGACTTTTTACCTGAATAAATAAAGGATAATGAAATATGAAATGAAATCTGACTATTAGAAGCCACACAGACCTGCTGATCTACTATCTAAAAAGTTCAGATAGTAGATTTAAAAGGAGGAAATGAGGTATTTAAATGGTGTTTTCAAACACAGGATGAACTAACGTGCTGCATCAAGGACCAGTAAAAGGGTAATGAGGGTATTTTAACTTTAAGTCATGCAGAGCTACTGTTCTAAGTTGGTCCCAGTTAAAGTCTGTGAGGGCTAAAGGCAGATAATGCCACTTGGACAGGGACAACCTGTAAATTATGTTTACCTGGTGTTAAGAATGAAAAACCTGAAACAAGTTCAAACAAAACACTGCCAGCCATAATCAAGTAACACAATTCATCTACTTTAAGAAAAGCTGTGGCATAAGGGAAAGAGACAAAAGAGGAAATGAGTTAAAACACACTTGATGCACTTATGCTTGCCAAGTCTTGACCTTTTGCATGATAGTGTCATCAGAGGGACCGAGTAAGAATGCTGTGTTAAATCCTGTGACAGCTGATTGAAAAGGTCTTTCCTTTGGGGAAAACCATTGTAGCCAACTTGACAGCATCATGGCTCATTACTGTAGATTTCATAATGCTCCTGCAGCCCATTCAGTCGTCCAGACAGAAAGGACATTTCTCTAAGTCATGCACATGCTCATCTATTGCCTCTAATAAAGTGTATTTGTATCACATAAAACTTTAAGTTTGTTTAAGTATAAGTGTACCAATCTGGTATTATATTCATTATTTTTATTCTATTGGGGAATAGAAATATTTTATGAAAGGTTATCAAAAGTTGAGGATTTATTTGTCCTTTATTTAATAAAAAAATACAGTTTATAATTTGTTTTCTTACTTATGATTTTTCTGTCTGACATAAAAATATATAAAATAAAATCAGTCACTAGGGTAAAGGTATTCCTCACTCTGAAGAGTTATTTGTGTGTCTGTATTGCAGCCAGAAAATTTGCTCCTGGCCAGTAAGATGAAGGGAGCGGCGGTGAAGCTTGCAGATTTTGGCCTCGCTATTGAGGTTCAAGGGGACCAGCAGGCGTGGTTTGGTAAGAAAGATCATTTATTAAACATAACCTGTTGGATTATAAATGATGTGTTGTTCATATTCATGTGTCATCATAAAATTGTAGGTTTACATTTAAAACTGCAGCAAACAGGATAGTATTAAAGTGATATACAGTGCTGTGCAAAAGTCTTAGTGTTTTGTTCCATTCTCTGTCAAGATGTCATCCTCACACTGCTTCAATAATTTTGAGGTCTAGGCTCTGGGAAGGCCAATCCATGACTGATTGCCTTCCATTGTCACTATTCGGGTATGCTTTAATGCAAAGAATGTACTGAAAATGAGTGAAAAAGAAGAACTTGGATAGCTATGGCTCAAGTCCACTTTAAAAGAACAAAAATACAAGACAGACTATTTTCTTGGAGGGAAAATATGAAGAAATTAGGAGAAGCTCAAGACTTATGCACAGTTCTGCTGGTGTTAAGTAGCACAAAGAGACGAAGAGTGTGAATGTTTAGATCATGTCAGCTCGCTAATTTGTCTAAAACACCGTGCTGGCACAAAGCACAGAAAGACTTATGAAACCTGTCATAATGTAGTAGTAGTAGTAGTAGTAGTAATCAGAAGTCACACTGTGTACTGTATATAGGCATACCATGTTTGTATTTTTCTATATTTGCAGGTTTTGCAGGAACTCCGGGGTATCTGTCCCCGGAAGTGTTGAGAAAGGACCCCTATGGCAAGCCAGTGGACATATGGGCATGTGGTTAGTCCTAAAGTTTTCAGACTGTATGCACAGTCATTTCCTAGCAGGCCTGTTTTCACCATTTTTCTTAGATATGAGTTCACTACAGCATTACCATGTCTTTCATTACTCATGCGACTTTGCAATCTTTAAGTAACAACTTCATGAAACGTTCCTGCAACAGTCTTTGCCCTGCAGTCAGTTTCAGTTAAATATTTTATTGAGTGTTATGCTATATTTGACCGGAAACACAACCAGCCAGACCACACCAATTTAAGTGTAAACTGGCCAGTGTTAAATGCTCTGGCTATAAGCCCAAATAAACAAGTGTTTTTTTCTTTTTGATGTTAATGTGTATGTACAGTATTTTTTACACTGAATTTGTGTGTGTCAGGTGTGATCCTGTATATCTTGCTGGTGGGCTACCCTCCATTCTGGGATGAGGACCAACACAAACTCTATCAACAAATTAAGGCTGGTGCTTATGATGTAAGTACTCACATTCTTGTAGTATGTGCAGGCAGTTATGATGCAGAATAATGATTGCACTGTGCAGAACTGAATTCCAGCATGGCATTGTCAGTGGACGGAGAATATCACTTTGACTGTGTGTTTATTTTCTGTGTACTGCAGACACAGCCAGCTACACAAATGACACAAGACTTTGTAATGTTTACATTTCCCTATGACTCTCGGTGTCTGCTTTGGATTTGCATCGTTGGTTTTGTGTTTGCAGGATTTTAAGCCATTAGAGTTACATTTTTTAAGATCAATGGTGGCAAAACATGCGTATAGTTTATAAATATATACTGAAATACTAGTTGTGTGAACACATGTTGAGTTTTTAACTCCTCCCAGAGTTCAACATCTAGCTGGAGACACAGCGTTTACACTTATGACATATTAAAGCTGATTTAAAACAAACAGATGCAGTATACACAGGACAATCTTGGCCTAAATATTGTATTATATAAGAGTCAACCACTTGGTGAGTTAAAGTCTGATATTCTCTTTTTAGTGCTTTTTCCATGCAGGTCCATGCTTTTGCTGTGCTAAACTATAGATAAAAAAATACCTGAAGGTTTGTTACTATAATTTTTCAAGTGGCAATATCTTAGTAATCAGACCATAAAGCTTGTAAAACCTGTATTTAAATTATGAGTGAGTGTGTAAATAAGAGCCAGAGGCACTGTCAGCAGAGACAAACATATGACGCTCACTAATAAAGGCTGTGCAAACAGACACACTGGGGGTGGAATTACCTGCAACCTGCAGCTCATGTGGTAAAAATTCAGTAGGATTTGTATTTCTATAGCACTAACACTTTTTCATCAAAGTTCAGATTACTCTGTTGCTGAATTTAGCAACTTTTATTGGGATAAAAAGTAGAAAAAAACATTGACAAATCTATGGTTTACTGTTTCATGATCTGGTCATTGTGTGAGAGAAAAGGCCTTTTTTTGCTTCTAAGTTTCTCTTTAATTGATTAATTGATACTTCTAAAAAAATGTTTAACGTACCTTTAAAGATGTTTAACAGCTAGTTAAAGTGAGTAATTAATCATCTTGTCATATGGCAGCAACTCATTTACATGTGTAGACACGGTCAAGACGACCTGCTGAAGTTCGAACTGAGCATCAGAATGAGAAAAAAGGGCGAATTAAGTGACTCGGCTTGTGGTTTGGTTGCTTCTGCAATACAGGGTGTGTAAGTTTTTCAGATACTGCTGATCTACTGGGATTTCACAATCATCTATGGGAGTTTACAGATAAAGGTCTGAAAAAGAGAAAAATATCCAGTGAGCACCAGTTCTATGTTACAGGATGACTGACATGCTGCTTCAGGCTGATGGGAAGTAACAAATAACCACTCATTATAACCAAAGTATGCAGAAGACCACCTATGAAGCATATGTGCTACAGCAGCAGAAGAGCACACCGGTTCCCACTCCTGTCAGCTGAGAACAAGGGACTGAAGCTGGAGTTGTAAAGGGCTCACCAACATTGCTCAGTGGCTGATTGTAAAAGTGTGGCATGATGTGATGACTCTCAATTTGTGCTGCAACATTCTGACGGTAATGTTGGAATCTGGTGTAACACCTTGAAGTATGGAGCCATTCTGCCTTGTATCAACTGTTCTGGCTGCTGATGGAAGTGTAATGGTTTGGGGGGGAGGGGATATATTCTTGGCACACTTTTGCCCCCTTAGTGTCAGTTGAGCATTGTTGAATTTCCACAGCCTTCCTGGGTATTGTCACCGACCATCTCCATCACTCTATGACCGCAATGTCTTCTGATGGCTGCTTCCAGCTGAAAAATATACACTGAGATCATCTCGAACTGTTTTTTTAACATGACAAAAAGTTCATTGTACTCACCACAGATCTTATTCCAGTAGAGCATCTTTGGGATCATTCACCATGGACGTGCAGCAGACAAATCTGCAGGAACTTTGAAATGAAATGTCACATCAATATGGACCAAAATCTCGTTTCCAGCACCTTGTTGAATCTATGCCATAAAGAATTAAGGCAGTTTTGAAGGCAAAAGGGGATTTTACTTTAAAACTACTGTTTAAGAATTTACATTTGATTCAAATTATTACCCAAACCTTATTAAGTAGAGCTTCAATAAACACTTTAGTCTTTTATGCAACACATGGTTTTTGGCATATCCAGGGTTAGAGCAGGTGTTTTGCATTGTTTTTGTACCTCCATCTATGGAAATGAGAGTTAAGTTTCATGACATCTGTGAGGGAACTCGACCTGAATTCATGAAACTTTAATTGTGATAGTCTAATCTTCATTTCCCGTTTCTAAATTAATTAATGTGAATTCGTAAATACAAGGCCGGAGCGTCGAGATGAGCTCTGCAGGACACCATCACTCAAGTCTTGTCAAATAACATGCTCTAAATTCTGTCACGCAAGTAATTTAGAAATTTAATTTTAGTTTTTAATGGCTTGCTACTTTGCATTGTATAACTTTCATCTTGCTGCAGAAAAAATATCTGATACACTATGGGAGAGCAATGGACTTATTTATCAGATCTTTTCATTGTCCTCTGGGAGATAGGAATTTATTACCCATATTAATTTACATAATTGAAAGCAACCACGTCTAATGAATGTGCATAATATGAACAATAATATGAAGTGACTGTGACAAGCACTTATAATAATGTGCACTTCTTGGCTATCATCACTGTCACACAGATACCTTCAATTTCATTTTTTTCTTTCATCGGTAACTGACATCTGATATGTTTGAAGTAAAAGTCTGTTGAAAGCTCGCTTTGACTTTTAGCAGTAAACATGTCTGCTGGCACAGTGTCACTGTTGTAACTCCACCCTTTTGTTATACCACTGAAATTGCCCATCAAAGACAGACAAATCATTGCTCAACTCCTCATATTAAGAATGTTCCAAAACAAATGAAGGACAAAAACCGTCACCTAATGGTGTTGTATATTGTAAGGTGAAGACACTGCAATGATACTGACATAAGAAGGAAACAACCATTCCCCATAGGAGCGTGTACATGTATATGTTATTGGAGAGGTATATGCTGTTTGTTGTTTCATGGTATCTGCACAACACTTTTGTGTACAATGTTGCATTTCTTGTCTATGTGCGTATGTTCTGGTGCTAACTGTTGTTTGATTGTACATGTGTGCTGCTCCTTCAACTGTGTCCAAGACAAATTAATCCTCAGAGAGAACACAAAGGCCAATTTAACCTTATCTGTTCATGGGTTGTGTTGGGATAGTGTTTTAATATGACAAATTAAAGATACACAAATTACTCACATGCCGTGGATGTTATTTTGAGGTAACATTGATCAACTGCTCATGGCCTGTAAAAATGTATGGACACGTTTGATTAGCACAAACAAAATTAGATCTATTAATGGATGAGAGTTGTCTGTAAATCTGCATTTAGAGTATTTCTTTTCATTCTTACAACCTCGCTTATGACTTGCGTTTGTTCCTGGTCTTGAAGAGGTGTGGATATTTGCCCTACAGAGCTAAAAGTCGCAAGTTGCACAATCTTGATTCACTCAGTCGGCCTCTGTAAATATCTTTCGCTGGAAAGTTTCCCTACCCTCTGAATGCATGCACAACGTGGAGAGAGCTGCACCTTCTAAATGATCGCACAGTTTGCAGCTCTAATCTGTTACATGTTGGGTAAATACAGGTGCAAACACTATAGGAAATGTGGTTCAGTCATTGAAATATCACAGTCAATAAAAAGAAAAGCTATTACTACCACTTTTTTTAGGATCTTGTATCTGCATACGCATTCTTCAGGCTCTGCAAACTATGGCGTTTCTATATTACTCAGCTGTGCTGGAATGCCAGTGTTAAAATTTTAAATGCATGCTAAATATGGAAATGTCTAATCAATACTAAACAAAGTGACTTAAACAAGTTAGTCATGGTTTGGAAACATGCATATATGTTGTACCAGTCTTTCAATGATAGTGATATGTTTCTTCCTCCTCATCGCCTTCCTTCAGTTTCCTTCTCCTGAGTGGGACACAGTGACCCCTGAGGCCAAGAATTTGATCAATCAGATGTTAACGATTAACCCTGCCAAAAGAATTACTGCTGACCAGGCCCTCAAGCATCCCTGGGTCTGCGTAAGTCACACTTGTCTTCGTCTTTGTTTTTTACATCGTTTTTCTTGCCAGCTTTAAACAAATGATGTCAGTTTTTCTTTCTTAAGCACTCCTACATCAGCACAGTTCCGAAAAACCTGTCTTACATTGTATTTCATTTCTTACACAGCTACTCAAAATAAGAGCACATCCTTGATCCAAATGGCTAGTTTTAAAAGCGTTCACAAAACTATGTTATATATTAGAGCTGAATTTGTAGTTTTATGTAGGCTGAGACATAAAAGTTTGAGTTTATTTGTCTCACATTTGCACAAGACACACATTTAAGGACCTCAGAAAAGACTAGTCATAAGTTATGCTGTTTAACACCAATAATAATTTCACAGCATAAATGTAGTTTGTTATTAGATAAAGCACAAGGACAATAATTTCCAATTTTTATTGTTAAGGAGTTGAGTAAGGAATCGCCTAGATAAGGTAAGAGCCCCGTAGGCTTATCTTACAGCTCCCACTTCTAAAAGTTTCCATTTATAAGTCCCTGACAAAGCAGGCTTTTTCATTTTGTTTGGTATCACAGATGAGTTGGAATACACATGAACCTCTCCTGCCTATTGATGAAAAGCTACTCAGGGGAGCATATCAGAGCTGTAGAGCATTAACAAGAATTCATTGTTGCAGTTGTACACAATGTCATTATTGTCAAAGTCTCAAAATGGTGATTTAATGTTTCTTACCAGAATGTACCTTTGGAGTCACGGTCCCTTTCTCTTGTATTTTAATGTTCATGGGCTTTGAAAACATAAAAGACATTTTCTAAAGCAGTTCTTCATCTCGTCCCATCACATATGTGTGAGTCACCGATATATTATATTATATTATATTATATTTTAAAAAATTCCCCTCTTGCCCCAGTGGGCGATCTATCCTTCAAGTTCGGGTCCTCTACCGGAGGCCTGGGAGCTTGAGAGTCCTGCGCAGTATCTTAGCTGTTCCTAGGACTGGGCTCTTCTGGACAGAGATCTCCGATGTTGTTCCTGGGATCTGCTGGAGCCACTCTCCTATCTTGGGAGTCACCGCACCGAGTGCTCTGATTACCACTGGGACCACTGTTACCTTCACCCTGCACATCTTCTCGAGCTCTTCTCTGAGCCCTTGGTATTTCTCAAGCTTCTCGTGTTCTTTCTTCCTGATGTTGCTGTCATTCGGAACCGCTACATCTACCACTTCAGCCGTCTTCTTCTGTTTGTCTACCACCACTATGTCCGGTTGGTTAGCCACCACCATTTTGTCCGTCTGTATCTGGAAGTCCCACAGGATCTTAGCTCGGTCATTCTCCACCACCCTTGGTGGTGTCTCCCATCTTGACCTCGGGACTTCCAGGCCATACTCGGCACAGATGTTTC
>VOQK01014942.1:5260-22304 GCA_015052645.1 Benitochromis conjunctus
GCTCATTGGGTGAAAAGTTAAGGCTTGATAGTGTAACTTCATTTAACGTGCTTTTAACCTTTTCACTGTTTCTATTTTTTCTTCCCCACCCCAGAAAATCCAGACTAGATCAATATAAAACACCAAGCAACATTTTTTTTCTGCCCCCTGGCCATGTTTTTTTGCTAAAAGGTGCCATGATGAAATTCAGAGTTGATGCAGCAGTACAGGGCCTTTCAGAGAACTACCTGAGAAGAAGAAGAAGAAGTTAGTTATGAATTTCACAGTTGGATTAAAGCTAAAATAGAAATGGAATCTATCAGCCCTTCGCATCAGCGCTTTCTCTACCTTCTCCACTCCCCCTCTCCGTCTCTCTCTTTTGCCCTCTTGCTCTCTCTTTACGTCATAGTGATGGCGCAGTGCCCCCTAGAGCCGATTCACAAAACTATAACCTCCCAGTTTCTTAGTTCCCCTAAAGCGGGTGTGTCACGCATAGGGCCCGGGGGCCAGAATTGGGCTGTCAGAGACTCCAATCTGGTGCATTACTCGGCTTTCGAAAATGTAAAGGACAAAAATAAAAAATATTTTTATAAGCTTGTAGTTTTACGGCTTTTTCTACTCATAAAGCACTCCCCCATGGCAAGTCAGAGTAAACAAGTAATAAATATACAATGAAATAACAGAGTTCCTGTTTTTTTCACCATCTGCTATAGAAATGTTTGATTTTTTCAGTAGGTTTACAGTTTTTTTTTTAAAAAGACATCCTGTCAAGTAATACAAATGTTCTGTTTTATAACTACATGACAGTTTGTGTAATGAGCTACCAGAAGTTTTTCTGTAATCTTACATGTTTATTTCTTGCAGTTTAGGTCCAGAGCGACACTTTCTCATGCAGACAAACTGAGATGCACTGCTGAAGCGGAGTGTCTTGTTCTTGTATTAAAATGTCTCAGGGATTAAATGTGTAGTTAAGCTTCTACACACTGACAGAAAGGAGAGTTTCACTGGTCCGCCCCACTTATGATCAAAATAGGTTGCACCAAAATATAAAATGAGTTTGACATCCCTGCCCTAAACCCTCAAAATAGAAAGATACTTTAATTATAATAAATCAGATTGCTAAAAGTGGGACGCTGATATGTTTTAAAAGTGATAAAGGATATCAAAGGCTTCACTATCATTCCCTCTTCAGCTGTGCCCTTGCGCAATCCTCACCCATGGCTCATCTTCATCTGCAGCATGTTAGTCTTAGGAAAAATATCCTGCTTAAATACACGTAAACTAGCATTTGTTATACTAATTCTAACTCATTTAATAATTTGTGAGTGGAATATCATATAATGTAGAGATTAGTAATATCAATAATAAGGTTTGCACAAAGTTTCAAAGGCAGATGTTCTAAGTTGAATGTGTTTTGTTGTTTTTAGCGTGGCTGATTACAGTAGTATGGCAGTTTTCCTTTCAGTGATTCGCCATCATCTTTCTATTGATGGGCCTCTATCGCCACCTGCTGGTGAAATCTCGTGTTGGCCACACAGCCCTAATTTTGATGCCAAAAGCGGCTGAAAGTTTTTTTGCTGTTAGAAACTGTAAAACGATGATCGTATGCAATAGCCTGCTTTCTGTAATCTAAACTAATTGTATAGTCTAATCTAATGTATATATTTTTTTAAATCCCTTAAACAAACTCTGATTTTATCCACACTGTCTTCAAGAAAAAAATAACCCGCCAACACCTCGACGTTATCACGTCTTCTGAAAATGCTTTGAAAACTTTCCCCACAACCTCCATCTTCACTAAAGGTATAAAAATACTCCGTATTTGTAGACGTGGCATGCGCATTCATCGGCTCCTTGCCTGTCCAATCCCCCATCACTAATATTGCGTCCAGCAGCTCTGATAAGAGCTTCATCAGCAGCCATCGGGCCCTCTCATTTCCTCTTCAGACGAATATGAAGTCCCCTGACAGCACAGCGCGTCCGAGGCGTCATTGTCTGAACGCCAACAAACAAGACAAGACGAACAAGAAGCAATGTGCATGTGACACAGAGCACTACCAAACATTTGATGGCTGAGACGATAACGCTCTTTTGAGAAACATCCTCATTTGGACGTTAGGATGTCGTGCTCAGAGAATCTTTGTTTTATCTGAAGCTGGTGCCTGAAGAGGGCTTCGGCCGGCCTTTTGTCGACCAGCTGCTGCGTTTCTACAGGAGCAAACAATCAGATTTTAATCCTCTGACTCCTTTTGTCGGCCGTCTGCTTTACAAAAGCACAAACAATCAAACTTTGAACAAAATAGTTTTATTTTTTACACGTACACCTGTCAGGGTCACTCACAGACAACAGTTACAATAGGTACTCTCGATTATAGCATCAAAAAATATGAGTTTCCTTTATCCTCAATTACATTTGCGATGTTGATTTTTACATATAGTAATACTTTACGCACACACGCAGCTGCAGCACGTTGTGCATAAAGTAAAATATATGCGACCGTTTATCATCAGTGTGTTTTTAGAGAACTGTGTTGGTGTGTTTTCAGCGAGCTCACGTTTAAAGATGATCACAGTGTGAATCTGTATGAAATACTTAAAAGTGGGGGAAATATTGTTGAATGCTGATTACAAATGTACTTACTTGTGCCTTCATGTTTGTATTTAAACTTCACATTTCCATTAACTTAAACAAATAAGGTGGCGGTTAAAGAGAGTTCCTTTAAAAAAAACGGAGAAGAAGAAGGAGAAGAGCTGTTTGTGTCTCACCATGGAAAGTCTGATGTTACCAGTGAGAATGTCAAAGGTCATTTTTCTCACAGACTTTCTTTTGTTCTTGTCTGAAAGCTTCTGCTGCATTAATGTTAAAGGAATAGCAACCAGTATGAATTAGTATGTTTTCTCAGCACTTTCACTTCACTGGAGAGGGGCCTGTAAAACCTGGACTGTCAGCACAATGAGTAAGCTGACAATATGTACATCTGTGCTTGATTTGTAAGGAGACTGTCCCTCCATTGTGTGCAAAAGTAAGAAACCGTTTTTCCCACTCCACGTGATTCCAATCCCCCTTAAACTTTCCCCCAGGCCTTCACCGGACCAGGAAAATATGTTGGGAAAACCTCAGATTTTCACATCTCTCTCTCCAGGTACATTTCCTACAAAAATTACAAGAAGCCAGCGTCTCTAAAGTCGCAACATTCATTTTGGTCATACAGTAACAAAAAAAAAAAAATAGAATATCAGCACTGGCACGGCTGGCACAGACATCAAATACATTCAGTACAAACACTAACGCTAACTACAATCACTACAACGGTATCTGAGCATATCTACGCCGTCTCACAACAATGGTGCGCACACAGTGATGCTGGTATCGTTTTCATCAAGTATCGTCACACGTGGAGCCGATGAGGTTTAATATCAGAATGAAATGATACAAGAAACAGACCCGCTTCACAGCACAGCTCGAGCAGACGTCACAGACACTCTTTCATCTCACTTTAGCTTGTGCTTTACGACGGCGCTACAAGTTCATCTTACAAATAAATAAAAAACGATATCAAGTAAAATGTGAGAATGAATTACTATTTAACACAAACATTAGTACCACATGAGGAAATGTCATTAGTGCTGTGTTAGGTAACCGCTTCCTCTTCCAAGTCTGACCTTAGTTATAAACTCTAAGCGATGTGATTACAGAAACTATAGAAAAATCCTTTCATTTTAACACAATATAAACTATAATATACTATCTTTAGTTTGGTTGTTAGTGGTATTAAACATATAGAAAGTCAAAACATGTTCTTTTCCTTCCTGCCTAACCATTTGTACACTTCAGGTGAAAAATATACCTGTATGTCATAGGCCACTGCAGCTCCTGATTGTGTATTTGCAGTACACAGGAATTATATGCCTGCAGCAGTTATACACTTATAGATGGCGTTCCATTAACTAACATGCAACATTAGAGCATGTTTAATCATTGAAGGAGATACACTGAAATACTAAAAATCTATTTATAATAAGGAGTGTAAAATGCCCGTTGATCTTCTTTTCAGAAAAGTTGCAGTATTCATCAAATATTCATAAAACAAAGCCTCCATCTGTCAGGCCACTCTTGCAAATATTGAATATGTTCACAGTTACCTGCCTGGTCAGATAAAGTAAAAAAAAAAAAAAAAAGTCCAATCGCATGTGAATGAATGTAAACATTACAGGAATGTCCAGACAAAAATATTGACCCAGTCTTTCATCTTGCTCAGTTTGTCCAGCATTATTCAGCCGCCTCATGTCGCTCCTTCTCTTCAGGAACAGACATGAAGATCTTCTGACAGAACATGGTGAAGATTTCTGAGGAGAAACAACTCGTCACGTTAGCCACGTCTGTTTTCTTTTTGCTAGGCTACTACAGGTCAAATGTTGGATTTTGTTTTTTAAAAACACTGCATCGGCCTTTTGGCCGAGTCCTCCGGGCCAACTATGTAAACAAAGGAAATGTATCGGCACCGACAGCAGAACTTGAGCAGATAATCTCACAGGAATTTCACAACAAACCACATTTGCCTCGCTCTAAAAAAAACAAAATCTCCAACTCACCCAGCATCTTCTTGATCACATGGGGTTTTTTCCACTTGTAGCCCAGTAGGTACGCTGGGACGCCTGTGAGAATAATGCCGCTGCCTAGCAGACACTCGAACGGAGCTGCCCAAAAGGACACGACGATCATGAAGACGCAGCTCAACACGAAAGTAATGGGGATGAAGAGAGAAATCTGCAGAGAGAAAATATAAAATACATAACAGATGAAGGTGTGTTTGTATTTAGATTAGACCTGAGCAGATAAGATACTGTTTGTAATTGTTGAGTGAAGACGTGTCACACTGAAAAAGAAGAAAATATCATATTTGGACTTCGGAACAATGCAGCTATACCTGACGATAAGACTAATGTATGTTATGTTAAGACATTGTTCAGACATTTTCAGTACTTTACAGATCAGACAATAATGCAAAAATCAGTCGGATCAATACAAACTCAAACTAGAAGAACGTGTATGTGAAGTTGAACGATGCCTGACTGCATCCACTACAACACTAGAGTCATTGAAAAATCTGATTTTGAAAAAATGATATGTGCTACAGTTGATACTAAATACATTTGCACTCTTACTTAAGTATTTTTCTCATATTGGTTTACCCTTTTTGCTGAAGCGTCTCCAGCAGTTTGATCACAGTGAGGTACTAATTATTGGCTAAACTGTTATTGTAGCAGATATTATCTGATTCAGTTATCAGTTAAACTTCTTGGGCTGACGGTTTATTTTTCATTTTTTTGCGTTGAAACTGACGTGATTTTTTTTAATGAATGGTTTACATATAAAGAGCTCTGTCTCTCTCTCTCTTTTAATATGTTTATACGTAGACGATTTCATAAAATAAATGAGCTGAGATCAGTGGAGGGCCAAAGAGAAGATGAAAGGCTCTGGTCAGCAAAGGTAATTTTCCCATGATGAAATAGAAACAAAGGATCATGTATTCCTCCAAATACCCCTCCTTCCTGTCTTGGAAAAACAGTATGTTTCCAGTTCCACCTAAAAACAAGAGTAGTGATACAATGGTGCTTTCATTAAAAAAAAAAATAGCAGATGCTTTATGAAACTAGAAGACATGTTGATGTTTTGCCAGACAAAGAAGGTAGGGCCAGGGTCACCTTTCAGTGAGACTCATATCCATCAAAACTGACTTTTAAAAAAACCAGATCGTCCTTGCAACAAGCACTGAGCGGATACTTTAACCTCTACGACGTTCACCTTAATGGGCCTTCTGAGGTCAGGTTTGGTAAAGCGCAGCCAGATCATGCCAGCGATGGCCATCCCAACACACATCCAGGTGAAGAAGCTGAAGAGATTGATGACAGAGAAGATGTCCTGGGAGATGGCATACATCATCGATAGGAAACACTAATACAGTGAAAAAAGGAGTAAGAGATTGCATTAGTCTACTGGAAACATTAAATTACAGACAGTAGATAGTAGATGGATAACAGATTATAAACACACACAAGGCTTCTAAATCCTATTTAGTGATTTTCTTGAAAAGAGCAGTTATTTAAGGCAGGTAGGGGTCAGTGACTCAGAGTTTTGTGGTTGTTGTTTAATTTATATTGATTATTTTTATTCATTGATTTGGTTCTCTGTATTGTGTTCTGCTTGTGTTACATTCTTAGTTCCTAGGATTTAGGTTCCTGTTACTTCCCTGCATTCCTCGTCTAGTCACTCGTCTCCATGTCCCCAGTCAGTCATGTCTCTATGTCTCAGTGTCAAGTCCGCGTCTTTGTAAATCTCTCTTGTTTCCTGTTTTACTTTGATAGTCTCGTGTCCTGTGTTCAATGTTTTAAGTTTTGCTTCCCCTTTGTCGTGTTTGATTAGTCCCAGCTGTGCTCTCCTCCTGTTTCCCATTCCCTCGTTACTCCCTGGTGGATTTTAGCCCTCTGTTTTCCTTTGCCCTTTGTCGCGTTGTAAACCTTCACTGCTGTGTGTTTCTCTCGTGCTCCTGTCTAAATCCCTATTTCTCAGATCCTGGTTTGTTTTCTTGTGGTCTAGTTTAAGTTCTAGTTTCTCAGTGTTTTTCACTTCTTAGTTCTCATGTTCGGGGTTTTGGCTTGTTTATTGCAAGTTTATTTTATGGAGGTTTTTCCAGCAATAAAGCTGCCATTTTCAGTTAACTTCCTGTGTTTGTGTCCTACATCCTGCCGGTCACACAGCTTCACATTACAGTAGGTTCATAATTTGTTGAATAAAAGAACAGTTTGGGGATTTGTTTGGTTTGTGGGCTGTTTTTTGCTACTGTTCACCACTACAGTGAATTTTAAATCAAATAATCAAGCTGTGACTGATGCACAGACTTTAATTTAAGAGGACTGTATTAACTGTTTAAGAACTGGAGCCATTTTTAGACATGGTTCCAATTTCAAAGGCTCAAAATTAACTGAACAAGTTAACATCACTTTTAATATAAGGGTTGATTTTAATGCTTACATTTGTAGTCAGTTGAAGTTTTGAACACATGGACGTCACCAGACATCGTGCTTTCTCTATTGAAATTGTCTACCAGTACTTCATTGCTGCATTTGGGTTTTTATTTTTATTTTTATTTTATTTTTTCGGGATTTCTATTTACTAATGAAAAAGCATGCTTTGTTGGGTTGACATTAGGTGACCGACTTGGCCTTTGAAGTATATCCCATTTCTTTGCCTTGAGAAACTCAAGTTTGCAGTTTGCTTTGGGTCATTATCCACCACGAAGCACTGTCTGATCAGTTTTGCAGCATTTGGCTGAATCTAAACAGAAACTTTAGCCCTGGACACTTCACAATTCATCCTGCTGTTTCTATCAGAACTCACGTCATTAATAAACACTAGTGACCGTGGCAGCAATACATGCCAATACCATGACAGTGCCTCCACCATGTTTGACAGATGATGTGGTATGCTTCAGATCATGAGCTGTTTCTCTCTTTCTCCATACTTTTCTCTTCCATTCATTCTGGTACATGTTTATCTTGGTTTCATTTCTCCAAAAAACATTTTCCAGAACTGTGCAGTCTCTTTTAGATGTTTTCTGGTAAGATCTACTCTGACCTCCCTGTTCTTGAGTGTAACCAGTGGCTTGCACCTTTCTGTAAACCCTCTGCATTTACTCTCACGAAGGCGTCTTGATTGTAGACCCTGACAATAATGCATCTACCTCTTTGCGACTTTTCTTGACTTGGTCAGATGTTGTGAAGTTGTTTTGATATTTTAAAATGACAATAAAGAGCTAAATAAAAGCTCTAAAATAAAAGTTCAACACTTTGAATCAACCGCAGATACTACGTCTGCTTCATCTTCATGAAATAACGTTCATTGGCCATCAAACTGCTTGTCAGCCAATTACCTTTGAGCCTCTGAAAATGAGCCACTGTGTATAAAAGCTGTTGTAAAGTCTAACTCGTTGAATCAAAGCTGCAAGTCTGCACTTCAATCACATCTTGACTGTTTGATTTAAAATTGCTGTGGTGGTGCACAGAGGCACAGATCATAAAAAATGTACAAAACAAATTCACTGAAATGTACAAAACTCTTCATTGAAATAATTTTATCCAACAAAAATAACTCTACAAATGCTTCACAAGTGTTTTGTATCATCAAAACAGATTTATAGGTTATACACTATGTATAACCTCAGAAAAAATATATACCTCAAAAATGGGGACACTTGGCAGATTTTAGCAATGATCATACATGATTTAACATAATAACCTAATCTAATTGTGTGCCAGCTGGTAAAATGTCACTGAAAGTATCAGGTGCCTTACTGTGAATATGAGGGATGGCACCGGTGTGAACAGGTCTGTGTGGACCAATCCCAGAGCAGCAGGGAGTTGACCCTCTCGAGCTCCAGCATAGAACAAACTAGAAGAAGAATTTCTCAAATCGTTATTTATTCAAATGATACAAAGAAAATGCTATCTTATGTTTCATTGTACACATGCAAACACACACCGTGCTGAAGTGAAGAGTGACCCGTTGACTGCACCAAAGCAGGACAGTCCCACAAAGACGGGAATGAGCCAGGACATCACACCAAGATGGTACTCCCCAAAACTCTGCAAAACAGAAGAAAAACCCCATATGAGCAGAATTTGTGACCACAAACAACCACTATGCATGTCCCAGTTAAGGATGAAACACATTATATCAAACAAAAGCGGTATGCTCACCACAGCAACAGCCTCTGACTCAACCATGACTTGAGGAGAGATGGTGGTGAAGTAGGCCAGGTTGGTTAGAACGTACACCACCGTGACTATAGGCATGGATATGATGATGGACAAGGGCAGGTTCCTATGGGGTGAAAGGTCAAAGGTCATTTGAGGGGGAAAAAACAACACCATGTATGTTCCCAGTAATATCAGACTATGTTATGAGATGTGACTGAATTCATGCAGTCCAGTGAGGAGCATAACTGCATGAATTCACACCTGCTCAGTGTGATCAGGATTTTATAATGCATCATTGTCGCATGCTTTTATTTTTTTTGTAAAATCTAATATTTTAATTCATGTTTCAGATTATGTCAGTATCACTTTGGATACTTTATCTCTATGGACTCATCTGATGATAGACAAGCTCAGTCATGGATGAGAGCAGCCATGCTCTTGACAGATATTTACAAGACAGTCTGTGCTATCATCACCAAAACAACCATCGTTGCATTTAAGTCACCTCTCTGGGTTGATCATCTCCTCCGTTACGTAATTCAGGTAATTCCTGGGGGTGGGGGGCAAAAAAAGCAAAGAGGTCACAAATCTTTTAAGCAAAAACAAACAGAAGCTATGAATAATTCAATTTTAAGTCCCTCACCAGCCTCCAAAAGCAAATAGACCACTGTACAGAGCCAGGACAATATTCCCAACTCCCAGTTTGCTCCCTTCAAACGCCTTTTCTGGGGTCAGATACGGCACATCACCTGCTCACATACAGAAAGAAGAAGAGAACAGCTGAAAGGGAAACAAGTCTCCCACTGTCAGGTGTAGCGCCTGGAGGAGTTATGCACTTAGACGTTGAATTGATTCTTTTTGTGCTGCTGCCACATTTTGTCTCTCGTACCAGGCCGGCCTGTTGATGCCTGCCCTTTGACATGCCTGGCATTTTCAACCAGCGAGCCAGCTGAGCATCTCCTCTGGGGTACAGAAACACAATCAGTTGACATTTAAATATGAGAGGGAAATTTCTTTTTTGATAAGTAAATTTCAATCCATTTATACAAAACACTGCAGTCAATAAATCCAGTGTGTGTGCATGTGTGTGCGTGTGTGTGCGTGTGTGTGCGTGTGTGAGACAGAGAGAGAGAGAGAGTCTGAAGTCTTGCTTCTGCGTGTCTCTCTCTCCCTCTACCTGTCGCTTTCAGATGGTAATGACCCTTCTTATTATTTTCCAACTCTGTTCTTCCCTCTTGCTAGTCTGCTGAAAGACCACAGTGTGACAACAGCCGGCAAGCTTCACTGCCTAGTTTCCATGGTAACAGAGTGTGGCGCACAAAGGGGGTAGGCGTGGCCTTGTATAAGGAGGGGAGCGGCAGATGCAGCGTGGAGCAAGTGTGGCCACGCTGTCGTCCCGCGCTCTTGTATTGTGAATGGCACAGCTCGGATGGATTAACTTTACAGTCTTAGACGGCACACGTGAATCCACGCGCTTAGGGCTATCTTAGAAAAAATGTTACTACAATGCCATTATTTCAGGCAGTAAATAACTGCCTGTATAATCACCTTATTTTCTCTACATTTTCATTTCATTACAGTCTCATTTGTACAGCCTAAACCACCCTGGCATGTTCTGATGCCCATGTTCATGTCTGCTCAATCACATGGCTCTAGACAGACAAGCTCTGTGTTCAGACTCAGCGAGTGTGCTAACAAGCTGAAAGCAGTCTGCTTCATTAGGCTCATTAGCGCTCGTTAACAACTTGTTTACCATTGGAGATAAAAGAAGCAAACCTCACATAGATGTCGCGTAAAGACGACAATCATAACGGAATAATAATTGGTGCAAATATATAGTTTGCAAAAAGCCACATAATGCAATGGCATTTACTTTACTGGCACACTGTTAGTTCCATAATTACTCCAATTAAAAATATTGAAAACAAGGGAGCTGTGTTTCCAACACAATGTTCGTCAGCATGCAGCTGACGAACAGATTTGAAATGAGAGGTTCAAAGTGAGGACATTTTTTGAGGATTTTTTTTACTGACCATGAAAGTAAATTAAATATTGTTGAGGATTTCGATTTTATTGCTGTAACAAAACCTGTTTTTCCAGCTTTGACCTGAAGCTTATCTAACTTGTCTGTTAAAATGAACATATCTTGTGATGAAGGCATAATATTTGGTCTCAACAGCATACCCAGCTGGAAGTCACGCAGCTGACTTGGTTTGTTCTGGGGCATTTTGCCACTCACCTGTGAAAATCTGAATGAAGCCAAAGAGGATGATGATGATCAAGGCTATCAATTTGGAAGCGGTGAACAAGTCCTGGACCTTCGTTGCTGCTTTCACACTGATACAGTTTACAAATGTCAGTGAGGCTACAATCATCAGGGAGACACAAAACACACTGCAATCAGGAATCTGGTGAATGACCAGCTGCAATGAAGCATCTGAAATGTGTATTTACACTAAGAAAGCCCGCCAACATCATGTACTCACTAAGACACATGCAGGCAATGAGCTTGGCTGCGCTGTCGGGCACGATGCAGTTGGGGTAGAGAGGTTTCAGAAGGTAGGTCGCAAACACCAGCGACACCACATACTGCGACGATGGGCGAATGATGAGCATCTCCACCCACAGCTTCAGAAAGGCAGCCAGTTCGCCGTATACCTCAAGGATGTAAGTGTAGTCTCCTCCTGACTTGGCGATAGTTGTGCCCAGCTCTGCGTAGCACAGAGCACCCATGGTGGATATCACCCCACAGGCGGACCAAACGATCAGCGAGAGCCCGGCGGAGCCGGTCTCTTTGACGACACCTGTGGGAGTGACGAAAATGCCCGAGCCGATGATGGTGCCAATAATCATTCCGACACCGTTGAAGAGGGTGATGCTACGTTTGAGCTCTATCTTCTCCCCCTTGCCTGGCAGGCTGTTAGTGGAACCTGTGGCAGCAGGCGGAGAACCCACGGGGTCAGATGGAGATGCTGGCTGCTCCACGATGAGACCATCTTGCTCAGGCTCTGCTCCAGCCGCTGGTGGTGAGAGGACAGCAGACGGGGAGACAATCAGATAACAGAGTCTGACTCATTTTCAGGCAAATGAAAAGAATTTACAAGCTTTCTCACCGAGTTATTTTAGGCGCTGGTTACTTTGAAAAATTCTGATTTAAAAAAACCCCAAAAACTTGTGTTACTAAAAGAAGAATTCATATAATAAAAAAAAATAGAAATTTTTGTAAATCATCGCTTATGCGGTTTTCATTCTGAACTGCTGTCCCTATTAAACTCTTTCCATCAGTGTAAACACACACCGCATCTGATAGTTGTGTTTTATACGCACTTTCCTGATATGTGCCACATGTCCACACCTGTCACCTGCTACCATGAAAGCATCTCCTCAGCATCAACTCCACAATTCTACTCTTGCATCAGGCAATGTTGCATCAGAGCACATGGTGGAATAATGCAGCGCTGCACCATGTGGCACTTAGAGGAGCGTGAGCATGCACTGTACCTACCCCCCATCTTCTCCTTGGCGACGCTCTCCCGACTGCCTCTCGATTTCAGCTCCGGCTCAGCCATCTTCCCTCTCAGTCTGAGTCCCCTTGTTTTGTCTGCTTCCACCTGCAGCCCTTTTCCTTCCTTTCTCTATGTCCTCTTCCTCTTTCTGCGGATTTACACTCTGTCTCTCTCTCTCGCACACACACACACACACACGCAGGTCTCTCTACTTCCTGATTCGTCCTCTCTCACTCACATGTGCCCATGTGCACACACTGCCTCCGTCACTCAGACTAGAATTCATCTGACCCTGATCCTCTCTGTCTCTCTCCCTCCCTCCCATCCTGTATCCAGCACACAGCAGGGAGGAGCTGAACCTTTGTGATGCTGCTGCTGCTACGTGAGCCTACGCCCATTCCAGGGGAATGATGGGATACCTAAGAGGGGGAAGTAGGTTGCGAGAAGGCACCATTTGGAAGGAATACCATGTGACGCTGTAATCTTTTTGTGTACTGCCTAATCCTGCAGTATACAGTATGCCTATGTGTGTCACTGGGTGCTAATGCTGGAGAGCTGGTTTTCCCCCCCTACTGGTGACAAAATAGAAAAAAAACAAACTGTCTTTATTCTGCCTGAAAGGTGAGATCACAGAGAAAATGGAGATCCATTGGCCATTTTGAGCGCAGACAGTGCATAATAACAATGACAAAGCTCATTTATGTTCCTGTATTCTTTTATGGGTTACAAGGTGTTTAAACTGGACCATACCCATCTAAAATTACACTATCATAAAAACTCATAAATGCTAGACTGGGAGTGACTTTTATAATCAATTGGAAAAATGCTTTAGCCAGAAGTTATTGCTGCTTGTAGGGAAGGCATGTATTATCAGAAAGAAGAAGAAATTGGGATTCAAAATTACATGTAAATCAAATTTGAGTGCAATGATTTGCATAATATTTAAACTCTATATTTAATTGGGAAGGTGTTGAATGTTGAATCGTTATATCCAAAGATACGCTTATATTCAAATTCACTGTAAGGCATATTTAAAATAATGTTTGTTAACATAAAATTGCTTTTCGTGGGTGCATGTAGCGCCGCTAAGCATTCCCGTTCCATTCATTTTTTTGGCAACAATTTACAAACGAGCTCTTGATTGTTAGTTATCACATAAATATTCACCCCCTTCAAATGAATACTTAGTGGACCTTTGGCTGCCATCCTTGCATTGACTTTATGTGGAGGGGTTTCACTCAGACGTCATTCTTCTTTGCAACATTGCTCAAACTCCATCAGGCTGAACAGAGATCTGTTGTGAACAGCACATTTAAAGTTCAGTGACAAGTTCTCTGACCTGAGGTCAGTGAATGAACCCTCGAGAACCGATGCCTTTAAAGAGACTGAATATTTATGTAGTCACTTAGTTTTTGTTTAATATTTTGAATTCATTATTATTACTGCTTCGTAAAAAACATTATTTATTTTAATATCAGAGACTTGTTTTGTTTTTTTTATTATTTGATTTTAAAGAATTTCAAATTAACTATGATTCCAATGATAAAAGGAATAAAAGAGTAAAAACATCTGAGGGGATGAATACTTTCTATATGCAATTGAACAACATGTATGCAGGGGGCAAAGCTGAACATCTAATACTGAATTGTTTATCATACAATCCGCATCCACAAACTTAAAGCTCTGCTTACAATTACTTAAAATACATCTGATATCTGAGATATCGGAGCCCAAGCTGGTTTAAGCTGGATTTGAGTTTGGTGAAAACATATTCCGTGGGGCTTATTAAGAAAATGTGCAATTTATTTATTTATTTATTTATTTTTTAATGACAAACTATCAAAAGAGGGAGCATCTGGCTGTTATCAGCATCTATATAGAAGTCTGCATCTATAGTTGAATGGGCACATTAGCCCACATTGCATGAGTAACATGCCAAATAACACAGACAGATTTTAGGGCATATGCTGTCATCCAAATATTTTTCAGCAAAGGCCGTGGTTAATTCACCAGGATTGTGCATGCATCACCACAGCATAGCTCTATAGTGAAATACATAAAAAATAAAAATCCTAGGTTTGACATTTAATATTTTGCCTATTTCTGCGTAAATGTGGGATTTAAGGGGTTTCTAAATGATTGCTTTCTGTTTTAATTAACGCATTTCTCACAAGCTTTTCTTTTTCTAAAGGAGGTTAAATATCAAATCCTGCAACCTAATGCCCCCACCCCCCAAATACCTATATGCACAAAGTACCCCATGCAATAAAACTGAAAGTTTGCACCATTTTAAAAATATGTCTGATTATATGGAAATCATATCCGACTCTCAGATTGATTTGCCTAAAATATGCCTGGATTTATTGTATAAGTGCAACGTTAATGAGTTGCATGTCCAATATTTCACCGCAAGGTGGAGCCCTAAACACAATTCAAACCCTGACACTTCTTTTTCTTCTTTTTCTGAAGATGGACCTGGTCAAACTGACGGTGCTTAGAGACGGACAGGATTTGTCTGTTTTTTAAAAGCTCAGGGATACTTACTGAGGAACTTATAGGAACATCTTATCAATGTGTTTGATCAAATAAATAAATATGGCCAACACTACAAAATAAATAAATCAGAGAAATCCTTACACGCTAGACCTGAAATATTTGTTGTTGTTAAAATAAATCACTTCAGACTACTTTAATCTATAAAAATGATATTGTTTTATAAGCTCTTCTTATATTTTGAATGGTAAAATAATCTTAATGTAGCCTAACTAACGCTGTCACAGAAATGCTAAAGGGCTACAAGTAGCTACAACTATAATGAACTGCAATTAACTTACATGTTACCTCTGATATCATTTCTTTCACTATCTTAATACCAACAGGAGGGAATTTCTAAATGCACAAATGGGAAGAACTTTACCATAAGGAAACAGCAGCCTTACCATTTTCTATTCGTTTTTATAAGGAACTATTATTATATTTACTGCACCTGTTGCTCCAAACCGTGGGCCCATATATTCAAAAGCATGCTTGGATGAAGTGAAAAGAAGCATTCGGAGAATGAGCCCCGTTCTGTTAAGGCGTTACTAGCAGCTCTCTTGCATTACTATTAACGCTGACAAATTCGACCTGCGATCACCGAGCTCAGTTCAGCAGAACATCTTAGCTCACTCGTGGTGGAGCGCAGGCCGATCTGGGTTTTAAGCCAGGGCACTTTCTGCCACGTGTCCGGGGACTTTCCCCTGGGCGAAGAGAGGAGAAACTAGGTTCCCTGTATGTAGCCCAGAGTGCAAGCCTTCTGAATGCCCGGATGTCAGGAGCAGGAAACGGCGCATAAATAGAGGGACAGGCGGCACAGATTCAACATCACGGTGTCACAAAAATCTGAACTGCTGTGTCAGTGTTAACAGCAATTTTACAAAATGAAAGCGAATATGCATCAGCCTTATTCTGTCCCAGAAAGAGCGTCTCTTTTGTTTATAAGGCGCTGTAGTTGAACGGATCAAAGCCGTGGGGCATCATGGGAAATGTTAAAGGCGTAGTAATAGGCAGGTTTTAGCGTTTTGTTTTATATGTCAACGCTGTACCCACGTCTACTCTTAGATTAGTGTATCAGTTATAAATCATTCACTAAAAGCTGTGATGTCCCGGACACACACACACAAATATCTCTTTTATATTTATATATTATAATTGCTGTAAATTATTCAAAACACCACATGTAAGACAATAAACTCCACTCAAACGCCGTGTGTTACGCACACGTGCATAAATGCACAGCTGATTTGATTTACTAATTTATTTTATGATCATTTAAGAAGGAATATTTTCAATTTTTATCTCGTATTTGTTATTTTTCCGTTTTCAGCGGAATAATAATTTATATTGGCGCACTGATAGTGTCTTTATAAATAGAAGTGTTGTTTAAAGGTATTTTATGGAGGCCAGAGGCAGTCTAATATATGTTTCATTATACTGTCTGTAAAGAAGCAATTTGATTCGTCTACGGTGCTCTCTTTCCCAGCATGCCTTGCTTCCTAGCATGCCTCGGCACCATCTTTCCCATCTTTTCAATGCAGAGTTCATTTCAGATACAAAATTAGCGAATATAATTTATTCTCAGTAAAAAAGCAACACGTTCTGTCTGTGCCACACGGTTTTTATTTAGGCACCGTAACAAAGTCTGCTGTCAGATTCGCCCTCATATAAATAACTCCCAATTGTACTTACGTCTTCCGGTGGGAGGAAGCTCATTGTAGAGGTCACGTGCAGAGTGCTCGTCACTCCTCCAGTTACCTCGGGGAAGGTCTGAGACAAGAGCCAATAGCTGCTCTTGCAGGGCATCACCTGATTCGGGTGAGCGAGTGAACAGAAATAGTGGGGCCAACGCGAGCACTTCTCACAGGAGAAGCCAGGTGGAGCAGTTTCTCAGCTCCTCTGGTGGATGTGGTGCTCGCTGGCTTGGAATCACTCGCGGCTAGCGAATGAGTGCGATGTATGAGCTGGAGTACCGCTCCAGAACCCAACTCAGACTACTCTCCTTCCACCTTTTCTTCTCAACTCTTCTTTTATTCTGTTTCAAAGCTATGAAACCCAACCAGCACCAGAGTAAACATCCTCCATGCACAAGTCTTTTAAACTGTTGTCCAATCCAAAGTTAGGCTCACACGAAAACAGTGTGAAGCACATCATACGTATATGATTTGCTGTAGCTGGTCCAATAAAGCTACTACTAAACCAATAAAGCTACTTTATTATAATATTACATTTAAAGTGTTTTTCCCACAAGAGGAAAATTGCCCCAG
>VOQK01014942.1:30128-40341 GCA_015052645.1 Benitochromis conjunctus
TGAAAGACAGTGACAAAAACTTCTTTTACACAAACCTCACACTCCATCTTGTCTATGAGCTGCTCCAGCTGGTTGATCTGGGAGCCCCAGTGGTTGTCTGGCTCCACACTGACCCCTGACACCAGAAACATAATATCAGCCCCGCCCACGGAGATGACAGTTCATCAAAGAGATATTGTGCTATTCTCCTCAGCCCAAATGCTGCACTGAGTAATCTTAATTATTTAATCAAACTTTATGAGAATGACCTCACATATCTTATTCCCGTGTTCCTGAAAAGTACCTGTGGTCAGCATGCCAGAGTAAGGGTCTGTTGGGGAGAGACACATGTTCTTCTGAATGCGTCGACCAGGCCTTTTGGCCATCCTCTGGATGGGCAGGTCAGCGGGCTTCTTCACTGTCCTCCGTCCTGTACAGCCCTGGTCGTGAACAGCCTCCATAGCACAATCCAGCGATGACTGAAGGGACTGCAGCTGGGTAGTGGTTTCCCTCAGCAGGAAGCGTGTCACAAACTGACCCAGCACTGACGAGCCCTGATACTCCTTCAAATACAAAAGAAGAAAAGACATCAGCTGTGATAAAAGTATCATTTATGATAGTTTCTGTTTTTTTGGAGTTTTTTGCTTTTCTGAAGAAACAGCAGCGAGTTTGTTATTCTGCAGGGCTTGGTTTGTGGCTTGCGGTTAAAAAAAAAAATTAGTGGTACACAGTTTGACCAGAAAAGCTGAAGGGATATAACATCCCAAAAATTGTCCTGACATTTTATTAGGCCACAGCTCTACCTAATAAAGTGGCCACACATGTGCTTAGTGAAAGTGACAGCAGTGCACGTAAGAAAATAGCTGGCTGCTTTAATTAGGCCGTAAGTGTACCTAATAAAGTCAGAATGGGTGTACTTAATAATGTGGCAAAAGGGGTACCTAATAAAGTGGCTGGCCATAATTATTAGGTTAGGCCATAACCTAATAAGAATAGGCTCCCGGGTAAACTATTCGTCTGAGAAAGACTGAAAACACATGAAATATTTCAGCCCATCACAGAGAGACATGATATTCAAAGTCGTATCCAATCACAGTGAGATTTACATTAGCCTGTCAACAAAGCAGCTCATCGAGCGTCCCTGCAGAGAGTAACCATGGCGATGGCATGAGTCTGAGTAACCACAGGAATCTGCGTTAAACTGTGCCGAGTTTCACCCAGCACTACTTTTAAGAAAAAAGCTTATAAATTCAGAAGCAAAAGTCATGTCAACATGATTTAAAATGTGTGTGGAGCTGTGGTATGTTTGTGTCCCTAGTTTAAAAAAATGTTTTTTTCTGCTTTTCACTAAAACTCCTCATGAATCTATAATGGGACTCGCTAAAACCTCCAGATCAAAAAGGATACAGCTGCTGGCTTTGAGGCTTCCTAGTGGGAAGCGCGACATATTTCCCGTGACTTTACGGCTAAAATAATGGCTGTAGAGTGAAAACTGTGGCCTCACCGGTAGGTTGAAAGGGAATTTCTCATTAGACTTTTTCTGCTTCTCCCACTCTGTCGATTTATTAGTCCACTCTAGCTCTCTCAGTCGATGGCTCCAAAGTTCGCTGAACAAGCTAAAGCTCCCCTGTTTGCAAACCCCTAAAAGATTTGTGTCAGGAAGTGTATCCAGCGTAAAAATCTGCAAATATATGGAGCTACACGCTGTGATGGTCGCTTGTGAAAGAAGAAGCAGCCAAAAGCAGCGTTTGGGGATTTTTTTTCTTGCAACAATGTTTTTAAATGATTAATAAACTCTCACCCACCACTGAGCCCGTTTAGCTGTGTTTCTGCGACAAACCAGATCCGTGCGGAGTAATATGAAAACATAATTTAGCCAACTACAACATATAGTGGGATGTGTTGCTTTGCAACAATCTCACCAATAATGTAGCCTGGGGCTGATTTTCAGACATCTCTCTGAACACTGTGAGCTTTAGGGCAGTGTCTGCTGCATTTTAGAAATCTATAAATCTTTTCAAGCTCACTTTTTGAACACACTGACCCTCAACAGCCTGACCATCGCACTGTGCTGTTTCCAAATTGAGTTCAGCAGAAGTGACAGCGAGACATGATAAATGTTGGCCAATCTTGTTCAAATCCGTGTTTCTGTACGCGTGATTTATTGGCAGAAGACGAGCTGTGCTGCAGAAGTAACCTCTGTGTTTTTTTCTGTTTTTTTCTTTTTGATGAGCAGACAGATGAGCTGCAACGCTGCGCACCTCAGGTAAAAGTGATGAAAATATAAATCATCTGCACAGCGAGCACTTAGAATAGCTGTAGATAAGGAAGATGTTTGGTGTAGTAATTTATTAAGTAACACTAGTCTTAAGGAGGGATGAAAAAAGCCTCGCCTTTTCAGGGAAAAGAAAGCTTTTCGACCAACTTGAAAAATGAAAAATGCACGAGCTATAAGCACGTGTGATGCAGAGAAGAGGGAGAAACCAGAAAGCATGGCTACACTGAAGATGAGAGATGTAGAGAGAGAGGATGCAAAACAGAGAGAGCAGAATATCCTCCTGAGTGAATAATAAACCTGGATACTGAAAGAGGAAAAGTAAGAGCAAAAGAAAGAAATGCAGTCACGTGGTCGTGGTGCATTTGCGTGACGACCACAGTTGGACAGCTGCGGGGTTTGTCAGCCTTAGTTACTGTCGTCTACACTCCTTACTGCCTAAGCACAGTCATCAGTCACTGCAGAAGCTGTAGTGAAAATAACCTCCTGTAACCACAGAAAGCAGCCTCATTATAAGTCCGAGTCCACGTCCATTCATACTCCACCTGATTCTCATCGCTTCCCAAAGAGAAAATAAATATTCACCAGTCGGCTTAACATAAAGGGCTACTCGAGATCAATACAGACTGAGCTAAGCTATCGATTAAGTCTTAGTGGAAGTTCTGTGTTGCTGTTCTCCAGTGTGCCCGCCTAACACAACAGGATTACAGCCCTGCTTGTTAGGGCAGGACAATTAAATCCCTTCTACATCTCTTGCAATATTAAGCGTGCAGTTCTGCTCCAGCAGGTCTAAAAATATGATTTTATAACTCTCTAATTAGCATGTTTCACAATCCAAGGCTGCTGCTTCTGTGAGATACTGTTTCTCTTTATCTGAAGACACCGTTCTACTTTGGGGTAGAAGTATGTGAAAGTGTTCCTCTTTTGAGCTCGACAGCGATTTCGCCGTCTTTACAAGTAACCTGGGAACCCACCGGCTATTGTCTGATGGTCCTCTGGGAAGAGGGGGGCAATGTGTGGAGCCATTATAATGTTATACTAGTTGCTAGATATGAAATAATGGTGTTGAAAACAAAAACAATGAAGAAATAATTCTGCAGCTCACTGATGTCTTTGTAAAAGGCCTAGAGTAATAACACCTAGACAGGTGGATGAACACACAGCAAGCAATATAATTCATGTTTAACATGTTTCACAATATCGTTGCCTGTGCGCTCTGTTAATCAGTCAGTTTACAACTCATTGCACGTTTTCATAATTAAATTGATTATTTTAGCAATTTTAAAACTGTTATTTTAAGCTATCCGAGCCAATCATGTGTCAACTATCTTTTTTTAAATTTAAACTTAGTACTGCCCTTCAATTTTTAAAATCCAGGTCACAGTAGCATATGTGATTTGCCATTTCTTTCTTTGCCTCCTCCATATGTGTCTTCTCCGCCTCCAGCATTTTCTGCACTTGCTTCAGCTTCTTTTCCTGACATTCATTATCTTGATGGTACATCAGATTCTCATTGCAGATCTTTCTTTCCATTCCACACTTGTCAATTTTCCTACTTCAGATTTTTATTTTGTTGCTTCATTTTTTTTTGGGACTGTCTCCTTCACCTTCTCCTTTTCAGCAGTTTTTTACATTTTATTTATTGAGGCTGTCTAGAGCTCCATTCTTCTGCACCACATTTTCTCTCTCTGCTATCTCTTTTCAGAGGTCCTCCTCCTGAGAGCTGCATTTTGCCTTCAAAGCCTTTCAGTGAGCCTGGCAGAGAGAGGCTCCTTCTCGTGCACCAGTTCCTGTACTTTACTGTCCCTGTGCCTGAGCTGGTCCTTCACTTCCTTTACCTCCTGCTGGTATTTGCTTGATAGATTTTCTCTGTGTGCCTCCAGCTGTCTGCACAAATAAGTGCACACATTAATATTCCCATCAGCCTCAGCTTTACTTTCTGTTCTATACTAGTTAGACATTTCAGCCATGTTTTGTAGTCATATACAGCACCGGCCACTTTATTAGATATGCTGTTCAACTGTTCATTATTGCAAATATCGAATCAGCCAATCACATGGATGCAACTCGCTGCATTTAAGCATGCGTGCTGAAGTTCAAACCGAGCATCAAAGTGGAGAAAAAGGCGAGTGAAGTGACTTTCACTGTGGCATCGTTATTGGTGCCAGACAGACTATTTCAGAAACTGCTGATTTACCTGAGAGCTTGACAGTCGCCAGCTCTCAACCCAACAGAGCGCCTTTTGTGATGTGTTATAACAGGAAACAAGCATCATGGATCCAGTTCTTTACATCATTAATATTTATATATTCATCTGTGTGGCCATCTTTAATAAATACACTAACATAAGTAACCCTGTCGAATAAGCTCTAATTTGACAATCTGCAAATGAGGCTAAAATGTTGAGGTTGCATAAACTGCTTTGCTCCCACCTTGCTGGTTACCCAGCTGATATACAACAGCAACAGCTGTCATGTTTATCACGTCTTGTAAGAGAAGCCATCTTTTAAAGGTCTTTGAGCTCATGTTTGAAAATGTACTGTCAGAGTAAGCAGGCAGAGTCACTCACGCTGGGAAATATTCAGTGCAGCAGCACACTGATCTCAAAGACCGTGGCAGCGTTTTAAACTGACAGCTGAGACAGTAACAGGAAAGTTTTAACACATCAAAGGATCGAGGATGGTTATGGATTACTGGAAAGATATTATGCTGTATTTACATGTCTTGGCATGCAAAAATCAACACAGCGCAGGGGTGAAAGGAACCATAACCAACCTCTTTAGTTTTATCCATGGCCTTCAGAATGGCCACGTTCAGCTTTTCCAGAGCAGACAGGACGTTGACGTATTCGCCCAGGTGTGGAGTGAAGTACTCTGGAAGGGGAGAAGATCTGTTACTCATTATAGTGTGGTTTGTGTTGGACTAGCACACTCACCAGTAGTTTTTCACAAGAGGATCAGTGCTGGCAAACATGCACACACATGTTTGAGTTATTGTCACTATCACCAACATCAACACCTAAAACCATCAAAACTTCATCTTTCGTGATACACACAGTTAAAGTGATCTAATGCACCACATGAATTTTAAGGCAAAGTCGGTAAAATAAAATAAATAAAAGATAGTTACCTGAGAGTTTGTCTATGTCCAGGTTGCTGTGAGGGAGTCACAAAAAGACAAAAAAAAAAAGCATGTGGATTAAACTTGTCTATCAGTGTGAGGCCTTGACTCTTTCTGTCAAACACAACACAGAGTACAAACAGTCTTTGAGTTTTTTCAGAGGAGCTTGCATGTTTTTCCATTTGCCTGAGTTCACTCCAGGAACTCTGACTTCTTTCCACATTGTAAAGTATGCTGGGTGAATTCAAATAGTAGTTGGTCTTAGTCTGTGTTAGTCCTTTTTATAAATTCTGTACATGGAGTTACACACCTCTTGCCCAATGCCGGGTGGAGTAGGGATACAACCTCCAAAACTTTAGTTGGATAAGCAGTTACAAGGATTGGGCTATACTGCAAATGGGATGATCCCCACTGACTGACTTAAGGTAACTATCCTGTTTCTCCACTGAGACGGACACATAGTCTAAAGGAAGCATTTGGAAGGACCAACTGGAAGGATTGTATTTGGCCTATCCAATGGTTCTGGTTAACATCTTGGCGAGCAGTTAGAGCTGTGGCAGATGGTATAAACATGGTGACACCTCACTTAAGATGCTTACTTTCAAAACCCTCTGTGTGTGGCTAAATCACTAGTCTTAACCATCTCTTAACAACAGACATGATAAACATACTTGTAGATTCTGATAATCTAAGATAATTAATACTGAACAAAAATGGATGAACTGTCCACTGTTAGTAAATGTTATAAAAACACCAGGAATAAAGCAAATGCTCCTACTATTTGATAATTTAGCATTTCATTGCTATGCTGTGCAACCCTTATGCTAACAGTATAGCAATGAAGGTGAGTAGCACACATTATACCGCCTGAAAAGTCTTCACTGTGATTGGTTGGCATAAGTGATGCCAACCAATTAGATTAGATTAGATTAGATTAGATTAGATTAGATTAGAGATTAGATCAGTCACAGAGCTTCCATCACTATTGTTCTCTCAGACACAGCAAAAAAATAATAAAAGCTTTCTTCTGTGTTTTTATACCAACATGCATTTTACAGGTGAATGTTTATATCTCTTACAGACATATCTTTGCTAATGAGCTAATCAAGCAGGCTGCTGCAAGCCCTCTGGCTTTCACACAGGAATTAAGGCTTTATGAAATACTGGCATCATATTATTTGAAGTGCAGTATTGACATTTCACTGCCAGACAGCAGGAAAGCAGGAGGGGCTACAGATGGCAGCAGAATTGGAGGTCGTCCAAAAGGAAGATCAGCTTACTCTGTCTGCTGCCTGTCGATGGAGTAATACAGCTCCTGCATCTGCTCATCAGTGAGGATGCCATCGGTGAAATATGACTGGAACTCCTCCAAGGACAGCTTCCCATCATCTGAAAGGAGAGATGCTTGTTAAAGTTACACGTAGCTGAAGCCTCAGTGTTTCGGCATCTGAATGAAGAGTTTGCCCATAATCGAGTATAAAGGAACAAAGACACTTTGGCTCTGTGATGCAAACACATTACTGATGAACTCAGAAGTGTTACTGCAAAATAAAACACTTCTGATGAACTGTCCCAGTCCTAAAGTCTGTCTTGGTTTACTGTAATTTAACCCTAAAAAGATGGTAAAACTTCCACTTAACCACTGTTACAATAAATCATCGGGTTTTATTCTTTTAATACTGATAAGAGCTGGCGCTGGATTCCCAACCCTCAAGAGTAATAATTATCTAACTGAGCACCAGATTTTCTGTTCAAAAGTTGACTATTAACACTGTCTGATTTCTTCACTGAAACGAAAGAAGAAAATTGGCAAGCCAATCTACCGGCTGTTTCAATTTCTGCAACAGTTCATTTCCCTCACTCCAGTTTCTGGACAATCATCACATGAACACAGTTTGTAACTCAACCAGTCTGATACCAACATATTCAGCATCTGATGCTTTGTGCCACACAGCTTGCAGGGTCTAGACCTAACCAGTAACAAGGATCAGGGACTAGAGGTAAACGCAGAGCTCACAAGCACGCCACCACCAACTTCTTTCTGTAGGCGCTGAAACCTTCAGAGACCCACGCGTTAGCCCTCACTCACAGGCCTGAGCCAAAAGTAAATCATGTCATATTTTGACCTCACATCAGCTTACCCTGTGGCTAATTCTGGACACGATCCACTTGTGGGAAAGTCCTCCTAGCAAAATGTATCGTCACTGAACATTTGTTGCAGTGTGGCTAAATAAACGCCAGCTGGAAGATGAAGCTATTAAAGGAGAAAGAATCGCTGTGAATTTCTCAAACTTTCCCTGTTAAAAAAAAAAAATCTCCACAAGATGTGGGAGTAAACACAATCTGTTGCACCTCTGACTCACTCTCCAGCCTTCTCCATCGCAGTTGATTTGGGTTTGAGATTCACACCACATTAAGGCGGCCGAGTGCACTGCAGCTCAGATGGCGCATTATGCAAGTGCAGCTTTAAAGATCAAAGCGGCAGTGGTGCAACGGCTGATCTCCTGGCTATCCGCAGTGTTCATCTCGCAAACTAATAGAGTATATTCATGTACTTCACCTACAAGTCTCCTGACCTGCGCTCAATTTCACATAATTTAAAAAAACGACAACAAAATAGACTCCATGATTACAGATATTCTAAATGTACATGTATGTATTTGTCAAACAGAAACATAAATACACGCTGTAAATTCAACATAAAAACATAGCAGGCTATGACATCAGACTGCATATTTTCCTCCATAACATGCAGGCACGTGCACAAAATGCACAGGGGTGCATTGCACTAATGCACAACACAAATGTCCTCCTCTGAGGCTGCACACTGTGAGAGCGGCCAAATGTCCACTCAAGAGAATACTGTGAGTTATTTTATGATGAGGCTCGTACAACACTTTTTCACACCGTAGTTTAGGGTGAATCTATTCCATCATGAACGTGACTTTGTTGTAATGTGTCTTCATTCCACTGTTAGTCAAAGCTGTCAGACAGAGATTTAATAAAAAACTCTTCCCGTTTTGCATCAGTTTATTTCAGGGCTTTGCGACAAACTAATGTCAATAAACACCTCCACAGGAAAATTTAAAGAGCTACTAAGACAGATGCAGAATCTCACGACAGAAGCAAAGCAGCTCGCTGGCTTTAATTGTCTCACTTCACACTGACTAAAACTGCAGCTCTAACTGCAACCTAAATGACACGATCTCCTCTGTACTGAAGAGCATTTCTTTCCAGGAACACTTCCCTTTAGGAAATCCTGAACCTAAAAGGGCTAAGACTGCAGCACTACTAATAATTCATAAAGCCCATCGGTGCGATTCAGTTGAATAGCAGAGGTGAGAACAGGCTAAAGATAAAAGCATCCTGTATGTGTTGCCTCAAAGAGCAAGTGTATGAAATCGATTAACCAATCAGCAGAGCGGCGGAAAAATGAATGCACAGCAATATTTTCCCAAAGTTCATTTTCAATCATAAATGCCAAACGATGCCAACAACAGCTGGTTTATGGGATCTTTAGACTGTGAACTGTTGGTCTGGCTTGGAAAAAAATCTTTTTAAAAGCATCCATCCATTCACTTCCGCTTATCCTTTTACAGGGTCACAGAGGGCGCTGGAGCCAATCCCAGCTGTCTTAGGGAGGCAGGGTACACCCTGGACAGGTCGCCAGTCTGTCGCAGGGCTAACACACAGACAGAGACAACCATTTGCACTCACATTCACTCCCACACTCACACCTCACTCCCACACTCACACCAAATTCCTTTTTTTAAAACATTTATTACTAAATAGACTAACTGATACTTAATTACAGACTTACTAATTTATTGAAAGTGTTGATAGTGATTTTTGACTAAACCTGCATCTCACAAGCTGATACGAAGGTCTTACGTGGCGTGGCGTCACTTTTGCACATTCCTGCAATTCTGCTGCTGTCGACAGCCGTCTTTTTGCTCCAGCATCAAATTCCTCAACAATTAGAAAACTGCAAAAGTTTTCTAATTGTATGTGCAGCCAAAGCCTTACAAAACACCATCATGCACTCAGATACCAGTCATTTTTATATCTTTTTATCTACTAAATTTGCTGGAAACTTGCTTTTGAAATACAAAAAGAACAAATCAACAACAAAAGGAAAAAAGAATGAAAAGAGCGTAGAGAAAAGCTGGCCTTGAAAAATCCCTGGGTTGAGGATACACCTCAGATCATATACAGCATATCTCCATGAGTTGTTTGTTTTTTTCATTTCTAGACCTAATTGCTGATTCGTGCTTTTCATACCTGTTATTGTTTTTTTTTTCCTGGTGATAATAGTGAAACAAATTAGATTGCTATATTTCCATTTTCACTTTGTTACATCCTTACATGCACATCTCATCTCAGTCTGCAGTCACATAAATGCGTTAGGGGCTAATCTCAGCAAACAGTTTATAGATTAAAAGCATCTACTTCATATTCGTGCATTCATGCAGTTGCATTTTTTGCCTATTAAAAATGTAATTCCTGATTACAATAGCAAAGAGGAGTGTAGTGGGCTGGCAGACAGCCCTCATTAAAATCCACAGTACAAGAAGTATATCGTGGCAGCCTACTCAGCACTGATTGGAAGGCGGCACTTTCCTCTTCAGTGCACAGCTCAGTGAGTTTGAGGAAATAAGAGCCAAGCAGAGTTTAGCTGCAAAATGAAGATAACAAACAGAAGAATGCAGCAAAGTTTTCGTCTTTTGCCTTTCTTTCTACAAAGAGTGTGTGAGTGCCGGGGCGTGTCGAGCTGAAAACACAAACCACGAGGAGCAGACCCAAACCTTCACAAAATGCTATCGCTACACTGTACATTTT
>VOQK01014942.1:47433-63019 GCA_015052645.1 Benitochromis conjunctus
CTTTTCACGGGCAGTTCAGTGCCATTGTAAAGTAAGAAATGCCACAATTATTTGTGCTGTTTATGCTCTAGGTAGCCCTTAACACACTTTTAATTTAATCAGCCCAAATTATAAAATTTCCACAGCCATAAATACATCAAAAACTTGCCTATAGCCAAACCATTGTTTTTATTTGTGTCCTGTAAAGTATATTTATAGTCACGATGGAGATGATAACACTAGCCCCCTTTTTTAGGATTTAAGCAGAGTATAAAGATCCAACAATACAAGTGGTTAAAGGAAAATGCAATACATTTTCAGGTAGAGGAAATCATTTGTGAACATTTATTTCCTATAACCTTCAACTGTTCCTGCTATATAAACTGTTTCTGTGTGAATGCATTACATTATTACATAGACACCTTTTGCTATGTTTAAAATAAAACATATAACTGTATATCTATTTCACCAGTTATGAACATTCATGAAGAAACGTTAGTCATAAAATGTCCTAATTTCTGTGTAAAAGTAAAACACAAAGAACCAAAAAACTGATAGTGTGGTCTATTATAGGAGACGGCATTGCAATGTGACTTGAAGGTGATGTCATGTCTTCTAATAATTTAGGCTCATCCTCTGTGGTACCTTCACTGCACTCTTTCTTGTGGTGTAATAGATCTCATATTCACAAGCTGTGGAACATGAAGATATTAGGTTTGTTACCACAAACTTGTTCTCACCATTATTTTAAGTGGCAGCGTGTCCCCACAACACAGCGTGTGGAGATAGGAACCCTATCAGCGTCTTTGCACCTCCCACAAACACAAACAACACCCTTTTGTGGCCCCCCAAAGCTGAGATCCGCAAGACACCTCTGATGGGTGGGAACTGAGCTGATTGCATAATGCTCCTCAACATCTGACCAATAACTGTTGACACTTACTGACCCTCTGCCTATTTGCTGTTTGGAAGTTCGTCCTCAGTGCAGGTCAACAGGTGAGCTTTCTTCAATATTAACCCTTTTGTAATCATTTCTAAAATTAAAGCCATTGTTTTTATTTTTGTTGTACTTGTAGATGTTTGAATCAAATATTCTTAAGTGAGATGAAAACATCTGGTGTGGACACTCCATGATTAATAAATAAATGAGGATGTATGCATTTTATGTTGGTTAGCTGCCTTCTTCTTGTTGTTGCTTTGTGCGTCATTATTTAAGTGCATTTAAAGTAATTAACAAAACTATAGTCTGAAAAGATCATTTGACCTACTTTTGTGGTTTAAATGGGAGTCGCATTCAGTACTAACTTAAAGATAACATCAGACTTCAAGAGAAAAACCAGACTTCCCACACGATTTCTGCTGACCACAAAAATATTGTGGGAAATCATAGAACCTGCTCCGGTTGCCAACTAAACTACACATACAGGTGCTCATCAGCAAATTACAATATACATCAGTATATTTGTGTGGCAGAGTGTGCTTTAGCAAGTATTTTTCCTGGCCATTGCAAATAATGGCCATTAACCAAAATGAAACGTCTGTTCTATCGAGGATTATTTGAAAGCTTCCACGGTAATCAGCCTCAGCTGATGATGCATGTAAGGGGAGCTCTTACGTGCCTGCAGAGTTAAGATAAGGGGCTGCTTCATGCCGCACCCAGGAGGAGGCACCTACTGCTTTCTAAGCTGAGCCATTACCAGTTAAGTTGAGTCATACCCCTGCTATCATCAGTTTGCATTTTTGCATGTTAAGCTAAGGCTTGAGCTTTAGATCATTTGTGAAGGGAGTTAGGGAATTACCATATAGTGTATTTGACTAAAACAGGCAATTTTTACCTAAAGTAATTAAATAAATAAATCTGGGCTGTATTACAGAGCCGCTATGCTAAGTAATTTATAATCTTCACCCACATGAGGCAAAATCTTCTGTCCCATCTTTTGTCTTAACCCAGAGTAAGAACAGCTTCAGTATCATGGCTGCCTTCCTCCATCACTGCCCCTTCCTCAAGTCGGCTCCAAAGCCGGCTTTAAGGAGAACCGGAGCTGCCTTGCTGTCTCTTGCGAATCACTGCCCCCTCATCACTCGTCAGATCACCGTGAGCGGCCCGGGCTCTCTGGATGCCAAGCTGAATGTCTCGGCCCCCAAACCCCAGGATCAACAGCTTCCCACAGCTGAACAAAGGAGGCTCTTTGCTCAAACTGCTACTCAGGTGGCTGTGTCTGTATCAAAGGGCTGCCCTTTTGTCAACTCCCAGATTGGGATGGTCCGAGCCAGCCCAGAAGTACAGGAGGATGTCCAAGAAAGTGGTAGGAATTAAGTACCTGCAGTGATGCTGCCATCAGAGTAGCAGAATTTGAGTTTTAATATTAGAAAATCTGACGAATTACAAAAACAGAGGACAAAATATTTATAAATTTGACACAATCACACTCCTACTGACAGGTTTGATGGCTTCTCTGAAAGGTGTAAAGGATTCTGAGTGCCCAACATCAGCTCAACCCAACGCTGTTACCCACCTCCTCAAAGACAACATGGGTATGTTATACAAATAAAAGGGCTGTACCCCTCCAGTCATTTGATTGTAATATTCTGCGGTACATATTCAGCAATAAAAAGCTGTTAAAAAATCTATTGAATGCTGTAGACTAACTGAAGCCCAGTCAAAACAATTCTTCCCACAGCTGGCTCCAGCTATGACTATGATCAGTTCTTCATGGAGAAGATTGCTGTGAAAAAGAAGGACCACACATACAGAGTCTTCAAGACAGTGAACAGGAGTGCTGAGGTCTTCCCGTTTGCTGAGGATTACTCCATTTCTGGACGGGAAGGCTCCCAGGTGTCCGTCTGGTGCAGCAACGACTATCTAGGAATGAGTCGGCACCCACGGGTCCTCAGCGCCATCAGGTAACAGGACCCAGCAAATATCACGTCTTTGTGAGCTTGCAAAGACATGTTTAATTATTTTGGGTGTTTTCATACTATGAAAATGACAAAACAAGCAGACACTGTGTTTATAAAATATATGATACTAATAATAAATGTTAAAGTTGCAATGAGGAGATCAAAATTTGAATCTTGTGTTTCAAAGCAGTTGGGCCTGACTTTAGTTAGTAGTCAAGTCATGGCTCAGAGCAATATTTGCTGACAGGTTCAAAATTTTGTACAAATTTTAATCTATACACTATTTTGGTTTTGGAACACATATCTGCAGATACTCTTTGGATTTGAGTCATTAATTATCATTTGTATGCCAATACAAAGCAGTAGACTGGCCTGGGTAATCTTATGTTTAAATTGCATCATTCTTGCAAGAAGTGAAACTCAAAGGACTCGTGAATCTAAAAGGAAAAACATAAACATACTGGACATAGTGTAGAAAATATGCGACTCAGTTCAGTTTAATTTAGTTTTATTTAAGTAGTTGCCTCAAGGCCAGATCTACTGTAAGGTACTGTTATAAAGAGAAAACCCCAACAATCAGAAGGCTCCCTTTGTGCAAGCATTTGGCAACAGTGGGAAGGAAAAACTCCCTTTTAACAGGAAGAAACTGCCAGCAGAATCAGACTCTGGGATTGCCATGTGCAAAGACATGCTGTAGAAGAGAGACAGAGTTTAACAATGACTAATGATTGAATGCAAAGTGGTGTGTAAACACACAGAGAGGGAAAAGAGGTGAGTGAAGAAGAAACACTCAGGATCACCTGATCCACCCAGGACTATAAGCTTTATCAAAAAGGAACATTTCAACCCTAATCTTAAAAACAGAGAGTGTCTGTCTCCCAAATCCAACAGGGAGCTGGTTTCATTGTTTTGTATCTGGACTTGATGTTGTACCTTTTTGTTGTGGATGTCCACAGAGACGCTGTGGACAAGCATGGTGCAGGAGCTGGTGGGACGAGAAACATTTCAGGCACCAGCAACATCCATGTGTCTCTGGAGAAGGAGCTTGCCGAGCTACACCAGAAAGATGCAGCTTTGGTCTTCTCCTCCTGCTTTGTGGCAAATGACTCCACCCTCTTCACTCTGGCTAAGATGCTGCCAGGTAAATATTTACCTGAACATTAAAATCAGTGTCAACCAGCTATTAGTCATTTAGCAGTTAGCAGTCATTTTTCATTTGTTTCATGATCTGTTCACTGTTTTGTACAGGGTGCGAGATCTACTCCGATGCGGGGAACCACGCATCCATGATTCAAGGCATCAGGAACAGTGGAGCCAAGCGTTTCATCTTCCGCCACAATGACAGCCGACACCTGGAGGAACTGCTGCAACGCTCAGACCCGACAACACCAAAAATAGTGGCGTTTGAGACTGTGCACTCAATGGATGGTGAGAATCATGAAGTGATCTTGAGCGTTTGACCTTCACGCTGCAGAATGTGTAGTAGCAGTCCAAGGTTTGGACACATCATTTCAGTCAAAAGTTTGAAAGAGCACTTTTGGATATAAGACTCTTGTTTTTCCATTATCTCTTTTAGTCAAGCTGCTTCAGGGGGTCATCAGCTGGAATTATAATGCCTTGAAGGAGTTCCCACATATGCTAAGCAAATGTTGGGTGTGCGTTCTTCAAAAAAAAGTTCAACAATCATCACCAGTATAAGTTTAGAAATTATATTTGATAAAGACAAAACCATAAGTGGGGTATTGTATTGTCCTCAGCTCAGTTTCTTTGGCATTTTACACCAGTGACAGCTCCATAAAGCACGAGCTGATGATACTTTTAAAAGCCTAAGCAAAAAATGATTTTGATCATGTTTTTAAAATTATTTTAGATGTTCTTTTATGTTTTATATATACAGTACATATGACAAATTTTGTTTCCAAAATCTGTGAGAATAACTTTCCACATACTTCTCAATCACACATTCTGGATGCGGTGGTTGACAAATTAAAGGAAAAACACCCAATTTTTTGACCCTCTACAGTTGAGTGATCTGGTCATCTAAATCATGAACCACAGCCTTGAGATTCACCAGTTTTAACAGAATTTAGCGGCTTTTGGACATTTTGGGCTGACATGTTCTCCACCTGTATCATGAAAACACCAGATCAAGGATTAGCTATTGGAAAAGTTGTGTTTTTTCCTTCAGTATGTCACCTGTTTTAGATCTTAAATACTTGCTACTCTCGTACCCTGTTGTTCATTGTAAACAATGTTCAAAATTTTCAGGTGCCATATGTCCTCTGGAAGAGCTGTGCGATGTAGCCCATCGTTACGGAGCACTGACATTTGTCGATGAAGTTCATGCCGTGGGCCTGTATGGAGTCCACGGAGCTGGAGTGGGCGAGAGAGACAACATTATGCACAAGATTGACATTGTTTCTGGGACCTTAGGTGAGTTATCCACTTCTCCCACACCAACGGTTTTGTCCTTTCATCTTGAGCGTAAACGGGACAAGGTAAATAGCTTCAAACTGTCACAGCCTCTGCTACTGGCCCAACTCCCATTTACTGCCTCTGCTGCAGTAACTGTCACTGTCATATTGCCAACAAAGGAGCAATAACTTTTAACAGCCATGATACCGCTCCCCTGTCGGTTAAGTAAGGTCAGGAGAGAAGTGAGCTCTCATCACAGGAAGCAGAGGTTTTATCAGCTGAGCGTCAGTTCTACTCCCTCTCTGGCTGTTCTGATAAAACTGTCCACAGGCAGGCTGCGTGGTGTGAAGCTTAATGATGATGTAAGGTTTTTTGTAGAAATCCTTGTGAACCAATCCCAGATTACAACATCAGACTTTTTCAAAGTGTGGTTACAGCGTTTCGCATGTTTCGCAAATTAAAAAAATAATCTTGAAACTTAATTATAAAATTGATACAAATTGACATGGGAGTGTTTTAGCTGTTACACATCTTTGTGACATCTGTGAAAATGCTATATAGGTAAACTTAATTTCAAATCTATATTGACTTTAGTAAAGGTACAGTCTCACTTCTAGCTTATTTAAATATTCCAAAAAAGCTCTGTGCTGTCAAGAAAAAAAATCTTTTCACTTAGGATTTTTTTTTAGACAGAAAGCTGCTGGTGTATTCGAAAATATTAAGATTCGCTTGATTCAGACTTTATGAATTTTGAGTAAAAAAAATGTCAGCATTCTTCTTTTTTCAGTGTTAATATGTTAATGTCACAATAACAATGTTTTTAAAATAAAAATGTAAATAATTTTTAAAATAAAAATATATTAAAATCTCTGTAGTAAAATTTACACCTCTGAAATGTATTAATGTAGAAATAATAAAGTTATACAAATGGCAATGCAAAAAAGAAAGTATGTCACATTTATTTATACTTAATAAATGTTCTCGCCACCACTTTACATAGAATCTGTCGTTTGTTACTATTTCAGGTAAAGCCTTTGGCTGTGTGGGAGGCTACATCGCCAGCAGCGCTGCCCTGGTGGACACGGTGCGCTCCTATGCAGCCGGCTTCATCTTCACAACAGCCCTTCCTCCGATGGTCCTGGCCGGAGCGCTGGAGTCTGTGCAAGTCTTGAAGAGTGCAGAGGGGCAGGCGCTCCGCAGAGCCCACCAGAGGAATGTCAAACACATGAGGCAGCTGCTCATGGATAAAGGCCTACCGGTGGTCAACTGCCCCAGCCACATCATCCCCATTCAGGTAAAAAGATTTAGCATTGCTGCTTCCTTTACCACTTTCATATCTCACAATATCATCACCTTATCTAACTATTGTTATGTAGTTTATAATGTGCTTCATTTCCACATTTCCCGTCAAAATTACTGCTATTATTAATCAATTATCAATCTCTTTATAGCAGGATACGTTGATTAACTATTTAATTTATATTTTAATTAAAATGGATGGCTTATTTTAACTGTTTCAGTTTCTTATTCATTTTATAAAACCAGAAAGTGCAACATAGATCAGATGAAGTCGGGAGGGTAACACTGACATAGTTATGGTATTTAATCATGACTAAATTGCACAAATAAGGAAAAATTAAGTAAACTGAGTCTTAAAAATGTATCATAGGCTTCAACAACAACGCACCAGTTTAGTTAATTATAATTTTTTATTATAATTTTTTAACAGATTGAAATTTAGATTAGAAATAACCAATTAAGCAGCCCATAATTAACCCGGTGATATAATCTAGACTCCACAGGCTGAGTAAAACGATTCATTCATGTATACACTACCTAACTGTGCAGAACAAAAGCTGCACAAAAATGACACGTGCCATCTTTTATCATTTATTTTCCAGGTGGGCAACGCTGAGCTGAACACCAAGGTGTGTGACATCCTTCTGGAGCGGCACAACATCTACGTACAGGCCATCAATTACCCCACAGTGCCTCGTGGTGAGGAGCTGCTGAGACTGGCTCCATCTCCTCATCACAACCCCAAAATGATGGAGTACTTTGTGGGTGAGTGTGATGCCACTTGCTGTAATAAGGTCAGAGGTGTTCTGGTAAATATCTGGTAAAATATTGGGACAATGGCCAGTGCAAGTGCTTTCCCACAAGAAATGGGAAAGCACTTGCTCTCTGGAAATAGACCTGCTCCCCAAAATGACCGTGCTCTGTGGGGAGCTTAAAAAATGTCACATGCTAGAAAAATCATAACAGAACCTTTACGCATTTTACTGTTTATTCTTACAAACATTTATATCATTCACAGGGAAACTGGTGGATGTGTGGCTGGAAGCGGGTCTTCTGCTCAATGGCCCGGCGACTGCTTCCTGCACTTTCTGTGACCGCCCACTGCACTTTGACCTCATGAGTGAGTGGGAGAAGTCCTACTTTGGCAATATGGAACCACAATACATTACTGTGTATGCATAATACCACAGTGAATGTTTCATCTCAGCTACATGAGCAGTATATGCATAAATCTAATGCTATATACACCATACAATAGAAAACGTCCTAGAGTAGAGGCACAGTGAAGACTACTACAGTGTTTTGTCATTATGTTTAATTATTCTCCAATGGCAGCAGTGTGAACTAAATTTCAGTATTTATAGTGACATGTACTTCTGCTTGCTAGATTGTGTTTGCCACCATGGATATGATTAAAGATTTGCCTTCATTTTAAAAGCATAAAACCTGCACACTTGGCACTTTCTTAAATCACTTATCTAGGTGTGACAGCATTGAACGCTGAATGATTTTGTTTATACACTATGATAGTATAATGATTGTTTTTGCGATTATCACATTAATTACATTGATAATGTTTCATGTCATAATTGTTTGTGGTGTTAAATATTAATTCATTTACTCCTCTTATAATAAATATTTTGCTTTGATGTAATCAGAAAGACACTGAATGTCTACAAACACTGCTGTTAATCCTATAAGTTTAAACTTAACTTGGAGGCCATAATATGAACAGTACCAATGTGTGCTCTGGAAGCACCAAACGTCTCATGAAATTTAGGAAGCTGAGCATAACAAAATGATAAGAATTAGTTTTTTATTTTTTTTTAATTTTGAGGTAGGACATTGACCTGATTGGAGCTTTTGCAGTAACTCTTACATGGTCTTCTAGCTTCTTCTATTATTCTAACTATGACATGGTTATATAATTATAAGCTGCACTGGAGATTCTGTGTCCAGTTCACAGTCAACACTAGTTCACGTTGCAAGGATTGGCCACTTCTCGTTTGACTTTTGCCCTCAGTCTGCGGAGCTCTGTGTTCTCACTGTCCAAAAGGAGGCCACATTCAATCAAGGTCCAAGCCTTACTGAGATGCTGCTCCCCATAATGCTGCAGTGCCCCCCGCAGGAAGCACTCAGCCAGATGCAGTCTTCCTAGTCCAGCCTCCACACACTGAATGGCCTGTTCTCTGTCAAGCTCCAGGGCCCGGATGAAGTCCTCCAGAGCTGGCCCTTCTTTGGAGCAGAGGACCAGACTGCGACCTCGCAAACACAAATCCTCCACCCGGACTTGAGGGTGGTCTGATGAGCTGTGGTCAGGTCCATTGTGTTTCTGGATAACTTTGTCCAGATCAGCTATAGCCCGCTCATGTAAGCCCAGCTGTGCCAGGCACGTAGCCCGCTGGCGAAGGTACTTCATCCTCTGACTGCCCCCTGATTGTACTGCCACAGTCAGGAGGGTAAGTGCCTGGTTCCACTGGCCACATGATGACAAACTGTTGGCCTCCTGAGCTGCTTCCTGTCCCAGTGTACAGTTAATATGTAGTTTAGATTAGAATATGTATCAGGTAAGTTCAGAATACTGTTGGATTTTCTTTGTAAGTGGTGCTTACTATTCTCAAACACATTATTGTTTTCTGACTTTGCCACCTAATGTAGGCATTTAAAATATTCATTGTGAGATGGCGGAGCTGCCACAGGTTTGTACTGTATTTTTTTACCATAAATGAAAATACATACATAGAATATACAATATAAAAATACAACTATAACACCCACTAGTTCAATAGAGAGAAATGATATGGGGATTATTTTTGTAATATAATGGAAATGTCCTGACATAAACTTCATTTTATGATGAAAAATAATGCTGAGAAAGCCAGAACAAACAACTTTGACAGTACTGCTCATCTGGTACTAAATCTGGGTTTCCTATACACTTACCTGTGCCATGCATTTTCGCTGATTAAATGGGATGAGAGCCAGCAAGAAGTCAAAATAGGATGAATCCTTCTCAGCCAGTGTGCTGAGCCTGCGAGCTGCGCTGCAGTACTTCTTCTGCCAGGCATCCACCACACCCACGCGAGCCTGGGCCACTGCATCTCTTGGCTCCTGGCCAAATATCTGGCACAGATGAGCGCCTGCTGACTTAACCTCACCTGGAGCAGATGGACCATAGCAGAAGTATGGATTACTGAAAACAGGGGATGACAGGTGCAATGCTTTTTGTTAAATTGGAAACATCACACAGCCTAAGCCATAAGCTGCTAGGCAGATGATTTCCAATCCTAGCAAGGATCCCGCTCAGAAAATTTCCCCCACAATCTCACCTTTTGCCAAGAGGATGTCCACATAGAGCAGATGCCATCTGAGGTTTCTAGAGTCAGCTCTCATCAGAGCTCCACCAATTATGGAAGCCTCTCTGAGCTGCCCTTCATGGCAGGGAACACCATGAGTGGCCACAATATCTGACAGATTGGTACGACAGAACTGATGCAGCCAATCACAGACCAGCTTCTGTGCCCTGTCCTTCAGTGAAAGGATGTCTTTGGTCACTATGTCAGCATTTATCTGAAGTGCTGCCAGGATATCATGAGTACATTCCTAGTGAGACAACCAAGTTTGAACGTTATACTTCATTTCAACATGCACTACAACATGCTAACGTGCATAATAACCCTAATAAATTCTCATACTTGTTTTCATAATTTTCCTAGACCTTGTTCATCAGCGTTAGCATAACACTGGTATATTTATAAATATCACATTTCTGTGACACCACTTTTTCAAACAGATTTCACAGGCTACAAGGTGTCACTTTATATTTAGAGGAAAACTCAAATTAGGTTAAAGAGTCAACGATTCAAATGCCACCATTTTTTTATTCTTAATTCAACTTCAGGGTTCCTGCCACCAAATCTGATTTTATTATTACAATATAATTAGATTGAAGCATTTTCTCTAAACAAATACTGATAAGTTAACACTTTATTATCAAGCAGGCAAGACGTAAGAGCAATACAATAGTGCTCTCTGGGCTACACCAAAAGGGGCATAAACTAGCTACCACTGTTACATTTAGTCAGGTCCTGGGTTCATTTTCTGAAATTACTGAAAATAAATACTGAAAATGTCTTTTGAAATATTTATGCCACTTCTATTCTGTGAACCAGGATAGTTTCTTAGGTCCTCCAGAAGAAAAAAAACATATGTGGTGAGGCTTCATCCCATATATAATTGTATGTTTTACAGCCATGATTGTTGTTTGAATTATTTCTGGACTTCTTTAAGTTTTCTTGAAAGGAAACTTCAAGGAAACTTAAAGAAGTCCACTTTTCTTTCCAAGCTCCTTAGACTACGATGATCTGGATGACTGAGAACTTTCACAGACAACTATTTCAATGCTTAAATTCCTGTCATCAGGAAAGCCTTGAGGAGAACATTTTATTTAATAATTGTTCATAAATTTAGTTTGATTTAATGTGATACCAAGCACAGTAAGGAGTCTCATGTTGTTTTACTTTTCAGCTGTTTCACAAGCAACATATCAGTCAAGCACTTGGTTGTAATCACCTGAACAAAAAGGGCAATAGTATCAAGTTTCACTGATAGATAAGTCTGGAGAAAAAAAACGAACACCTTTTGTTGATTCAGCATGAGATATGTGAAACCTCTTCCACAGAGAGCATGCACGTGTTTCGGATGCTCCTTCAGAATGGCACTGAAGTCAAATATGGCTGTTTTTCGCTGACCCAGCAAAGCGTAGCACCTCGCTCTTTCTAGCAGTGATTCTGCTGCCTCGCCACCTGAAAAAAAAACAATGAATTGACTGGTTTTATAGTAATTGCAATCTCATTTTAGTGTCAATTTCAATATTTGCACACAATAAATCGTAGATTCAAATACACACGGTAGAAGTGTGTATTCAGGTTTCAGGTCCTATGTTTAACCACAAAAGATGTGTGATTAGATAATACATAGCTAATCTACCTACAGATGAGGACAAAATGCTCAAGTCACTCATTGCTCCCAATGAAATTTAAAGTTTCGGTTAAAATTATTTCTATTTGCACACAAAGCAGAATTATTTCAGAAAAAACAAGAATTACCAGAGTCAATAAAATTACCCCCCTTAAAAACTCAAAGCACATAGCACAAACCACTGATGTGAAATGAAGTACTTTATCATTGTTATCCTCAAAGCTTGTAAAAATCACACACAGTATAAAAATTTCAGCAAGGGTTTGAGCTGTCGCTTGAGAAACCATCATGCCATAAAAATAAATAAATCAGTTTAGCTTGAGGAAAAAAACTAATCTTGATGTTCACAAAGCAGGAGATGGAGTGGACTGGAGTGAGAAGTATCATTATGAAATTCTAAGAGAGCCACACAATACAGAACAAGGCTGGTAGAGGTAGTAGGCAAATGATTTCAACAACTCTGGAAAGAAAACTAGTGAGAGACACTTATGTAAAGACCCCAGAACTGTCAAGAGCCAAGTTGGGAAATGTAGTCTCAAAGCAAACAGTCACTGCAGCCCTGCACAGGAATGGACTGCAAGAAAACTCCACTACTGCAGAAGAGGCACTTTCAAACAAGACTATAGTAATACTAAAGACACCCTGCAGAAAGATTATGCTGACTGTAAACTAGAGCTCTTTGGCGAAAGAGATGCTGCTTATGTTTGGAGAAAGAAGGGAGAGGTGTATAACCCAAAGAACACCATACCATGTGAAAATTTTGAAAGAACACCTCAAGCAGTAAGCAGCAAAACTGGGTCTGGGTCGTCACTTTGTCTTCCAACATGACAACGACCCAAAATATATAGGGCTCCAGGTGAAGAACTACTTCCAGAACCGAATGTTATTGACTGGCTTGCAAAAAGCCCTGACTTGAATCGCACAGAAAATGTGTGGGGTGAACTGAAGATGAAGGTCCATGCCAAAAGGCCATCAAATGTGGAGGAGCTTGAGATATTTGCCAAAGAAGAATGGGGTGGTATTGCTCAGGAGACGTGTGTGAGACTTGTTGAAAACTACAATAAACGACTACACACTGTTATCCAGAAAAAAGGGCATACACCTGACTGTTAGCATCATGGAGGCTAATAATTTGACTCTGGTAATTATTGTGAATAATTTAGTTTCTGTGTGCAAAATCATCTAAGCATCCAAAATAGGATGTTTGGAAAAGTTGTGTTAAAAAGTCGTCCCTCTGTTTACCAGCACCTGGAAATACTTTTAAAAATGAAATTTTCAAAGTGAGGGTAATTATTCATCTGTAATTTGTGTTATGTTCTGAAAGACATTTTAAAGTGAAATCTAAAAAAAGCTTGTGTTTAGTCATCATCATCAAATCATTATTCCAACCTGCATGCAACATCAAGCAATGTTACAGTTTTTCTCACTCGCTTTGGTGCTTTTCTCAGATCAGAATGAAGATTCTCAAAACCATTAGTGCAACCTCCATAACATTTAGTTATTTGTGCACATCATAGTAGCAATTTCTCCTTCCTCTGAACAAATTGCAAATGCTCTTGGACATGTATCAGTTGCTTTCATACAATTCTCTGTCGTTTTATAACATTATCATTGCTTATATCATGTCAGTCAAAATTAACTATACTTTTGGATGCTGACTAGTCATTCCCAATAAAACTAATAGTCTTCATTTCATTGCTTGAGTCATTACATACAAAATTGTTGAATTAGTTATCAAATGGCCAAAGGCAGAAGGTGTGGAAGAAATCACATTGGACAGAGAGCAACCACTGATGTCCCAGACCACTGCGGAGGGAATGTTACAATGTGTGCAGCCATCTCAGACAATGGCATCCCACCCATATTCCCCTTCTTGGTCCATACAATACACAACATCTCCTGACTTCTTTACATACTCTTTACAGGGACATAGTCCCTGAGAATGAGAGGGTGGAGGCCAACTCAACAAGGATGTTGTTGTGTGGGATAATGTTCGTTTTCACCACTCACATCTGGTCAGACAGTGGTTTGCATCACATGACAGAATGCTGGTTGAATATCTCCCATAAAAACTCCACATTTCTTAATCCAGCAGAGGAGTTTTTATGGGAGGTTTATGACCAGCATTCACATGATATGCAGCATGTGACAACATCACAGCAGTCATGCAGAGGGTGGATTCGCCACTCCAGGAGATACTTTCCTCGCTGCATTGCAAGGGATGATATCCGTTGTGATGTAGATGAAAATATGTGGCCAGACAGACAGACACGTCTGGATGTGCCAGAATGATTTACGTATGTTCAGTTACAGTATGTACTGTTATATTGTTCCCATTTGTGCACAGCTCTACCAAAAGGGTGTTTCTTATGTTTATTCTAAATAAGTGACTGTAGAGTATTTTTCTTTTGCACAATGTTGTAGAATTACAAACAGCCTACACAGTAAAAATGTGAAACACACGTATTCAGTGTCTTGTACTCTCTTACTTCCCTAACTACAGGAATGTCTAACTTTACTGTAGATTTTACTGTAAATGGCTGTACAAAAAGTGTATAGTGCTGTCTTGAGCATTTTCAGGTAGTGTCACAGAGTTCTGTAAACTGTCATAATGAAAACATGACAAAGCCATTTGACGATCTTGTTCATAAAGATGGTGTCAAGACTTCTCATTTTGATGACACTGGCAGTTTCATTGACATGAATACTTGCTTTTGAGGAATGGATTATCGATTTTGAGCAAGTGACCTGCGTTTGCAGGTTATCCACTAGGTTTTGCAGTTTGCACCAATTGTTTTGAGAAATACACGAACTGCTGTGCAAATGTTAATAGTGATGTGAGAAAAGCACCAAAGCAACTGGAAGGAAAAAAAAAAAAGTTTTATACCGGAAATCAGGAGCTGCCTGTTAAATTCTTAAATGATCAAATTTAATACAGTAAACTGAAGTGAAGCAGAAGAGTATTTCATTGCTTTTCTTTACATGAACTTGTTTCTAGGCTGTGTACCTTCAGCAGAGGGGCTGAGCCCTCTGAGGACTCCTTAGGCAGCAGAATGAACATGCTGAGCTCCTCACCCACATAGGGCAGCTCCAGGATCTGCAAATCATGGTCAGGAATGTAGTTGTAGGGCAGCTTCTTCCTCTGGTACATCATCTGGACTGGTACGGTCTCATTCTGACACACAGGAAATCCAGGCGACCAGATCATGTTACTATAAAGCTTCTGATGGTGCTTACCTTAAACCTTTTAAACTGTTTCCTGTATTCAAACTTTGTGTCCAGATTTTGTAACCTCCAGTTAAATTTCTACCTGTTTGACTTTAAAGGGCATCTCTTTGGTGTTTGCCTCATCAAATGGGTTCCTCCAGTTGCCCTTGAAGTAGACAGCATTGACCAGAGCCAGTCTTGTATTTGAGCGCACTGTTCCTGGCTTCAGGAGGTCTTTTATCTTATCTGACAGGAAATACAGAAACAGAACAATATGTCATTAAAATCCACAGAGGATGCTAAAATGATTCCCTGCTGTTCAGGCTGTGGAAGATGCACAGTCTCACTTTCTGTCTGCTGCTCGACCCAGCTGTTGATCTCTGCTCTGCACGCCTCTGGAGCTCCGATGAAGTCCACAGCCTTCAGGTCTGCCTGGTAGTACTTCTGTGTGGCTTCAAGGAAGTCCTGCAGAGAGCAGACATCTGTTTATTAATCCAGTTTTTGTAATGAAGAACTTTATGAGGAGAATAATTGATGTGGACACTCACTGGGAGGAAGTGGGCAGTGTTTTCTCCATAAAGACGGTTGGCTAGTTTCAGGATGTAGGATGCAGATGGTGAGTTGATGTCAGCGTTCAGTTTCTGGAAGTCTGCATGGACGTCTTCACCTGAGCTGAATGAGAGGGCCTGTGTGGCATTGAAGACAAAGACTGAAAGGATGTTTCATTGAGCCTGAGCGACTCTAATGTGACGGTTTATGGTCCAAAGGCAGAAACTGATCAACTTTATTCTTTCAGCATCAGGTT
>VOQK01014942.1:63039-86973 GCA_015052645.1 Benitochromis conjunctus
CATTGCTTGAGTCATGACATACAAAATTGTTGAACTAGTTATCAAATGCTGTCAAGCAAATTTTATACCTTTTTAAGTTATTTATTTTCTGGAAATGTCTCCTAAATTGAACAATTTCTCTCAGGTGAACTTCAGCTTTCACTGCCGTGGAGGTGTCAAAAGCATGTTGTTGTGTGGGATAATGTCCGTTTTCACCACTCACATCTGGTCAGACAGTGGTTTGCAGCACATGACAGAATGCTGGTTGAATATCTCCCTCCCTTCTCCCCATTCCTTAATCCGATAGAGGAGTTTTTCTCTGCCTGGAGGTGGAAGGTTTATGACCGGCATTCACATTCGCAAATGGCCCTGCTAGCAGCCATGGATGCAGCATGTGACGACATGACAGCAGAGTCATGCAGAGGGTGGATTCGCCACTCCTGGAGATACTTTCCTCGCTGCATTGCAAAAGATGATATCCGTTGTGGTGTAGATGAAAATATGTGGCCAGACAGACAGGAACGTGTGGATGTGCCAGAATGATTTACGTATGTTCAGTTACAATATGTACTGTTATATTGTTCACATTTGTGCACAGCTCTACCAAAAGGGTGTTTCTTATGTTTATTCTAAATAAGTGACTGTAGAGTATTTTTCTTTTGCACAATGTTGTAGAATTACAAAGAGCCTACACAGTAAAAATGTGAAACATACGAATTCAGTGTCTTGTACTCACTTCTCACCAATTGTTTTGAGAAATACACTAAGTGCTGTGCAAATGTTAATAGTGATGTGAGAAAAGCACCAAAGCGACTGAGAAAAACTGTAATACTATCAATAGTTAGCAACAGATCAGTAACAAATATCAATAACTCATCAAACAGATTTTATTCACCAGAGGCCATAATAGCAATGGAGAGATATGCCACAGCCTCTCTGACAGCGCTCTCGTCGCTTGTGCGGTCCAAAATGCGTTTTGCAGCCGAGTGGGAGTGTCCCTGCAGCAGTGCTCTGTCTTTCTGTTGTGCCACTGCCAACAGGGGGCGCAAGCAGCTGGTATCGCCACACAAGATGAGCTTTTTCAACAGCTACAGGAAAAATTGACAGCCATCAAGAGTAAATCAGGACTATTCAGTGGTTAAAGTCATTGTTAACATTATTTTTAACTCAAAAACAACCTTTTCAAAACAAAATTGTAGCTACTGTGCACTGAAGTCAGACATTTGGATGCTCATCAGGAAATTTTAGAACTGAATTGATCACTGAAGATTTTTTCACATTTGAGCCCTCATAGCTCCTTATATCATGAATGTAATTACTTTAAAGGTGCATCCAGAAATTATTCAAAGGAAATTGGTTGAATGAGAAGAACAAAGGTGTTTCCACAAAACTACTGATAATTAATTACGGTCTGTTTTCACTCAGTTTCCTGTTTTATTCATAGATAGACTGTTTTATAAAATAAGCAACTGTGAAATTAGTTTTCCTAAACAGGCAACAAAAAACCCTGAATCCATTTGAACATGAAAAACGGGTACCTCAAACTTATATACCTGATTGGTGTCATAAAGAAAGCCTCTGTGCAGCTGCAGCAGAGCAAGGCGGGCCAAGATTGGTGCTCGAGGATTGGTGGGCCCGATGGACAGCAGCAATCGGTAAGCCTCCTCCACCCGACCAAGCTGGTACAAAGCATCTGCTGCCAAGATCTGAGGCCCATCGGCACTGGGCTGGAGCTCCATCAGCAACACACCAAGGGAATGGACACCAGCAGGAGTCCTAATGTACAAAGCAAAAAAAGTCTAACACAACGGGACAACAATCACACTGAGAAAACACACAACAGATACCATACCATGCAATAAAGTAGACTTTCCCTGTTGTGACATGCCAAAATATTTTCTCTGAGAAAGCATTGCTCAGTAAACCATATCTAAAACAAACATACCCTGATCTGTGGTTGTCCCTCTTTGATAGGGTCTGCATATGGTCCTCCTTTTGGTGCTGTTGGGAGTCTTCACCAGAACTGGACTTGGGTTTGTGATCTCTAGTCCCTTCAAGCATGAATCGTCCCTGCTCCAGCAGAACAGTGAACAGCAGCCCACGGTAGTTCCAGGGCACCAAGCAGCGCACCGCAAATGCTGTTTCCTGAGGATGCAGCCTGCTGGCTGTCACATAGTCTAAAGCAGTCAGGTAGTTTAAGCCACCCATCATTCGCAGGAGCCCCCTGCCACAAAGTGCGCGCACACAGCTGGATGGGTGGGGGGTACTGTGTTCAATCACAGCCTGAAAATCTTCTAATGCACCCTTCTGGTCATCAGAGAGAAATCGTGCATATCCACGAAGGACGTGGACCGTGTTTTGATAGCTCTGCTGTCCTTGTGCAGCAGCTAGCTGGCTGCAGATAGACAGGGCCTCTTTGTGCTCTCCTCTGAGGAGAAGACAATCAGCCAGTCGGACCCGCAACTCTCTGTCTCCCCCACCAGGTTCTAAATGGCACAGGGTCCGTAACTGAGTGATAACAGGGTCCAGAAGTTCGACTCCTTCAGTAGATCGCAGATCTGCACGGACAAGGACCTGCTCTCTGTAATCAGACAGGCCTCTCTCCGCCTGCTGACGGAGATGGTTGCGAGCTGCCACTCCAGTCCCCAGATCCGTGAACAGCTTTTGGAAGTAAATTCGGGCAGTGGCTGGGTGAGTCTCAAATGCTTTCCCCAGATCTGTGCACTCCTCTGCAATCTTGCCACCTGCTGAAAAGCAGGCAGCTCCTCGACTTGTCAAGAGTCTGGCTGTCCTCTCAGGAGTTTCTTGGAGTAATTTTTCTGTAGTACAATCTGATATTTTTTGGCCATGAGCATGCTGCAAGAGGGAAGAGTATACCTCTGCACTGTCCATAAACCTGCCCGTCAAAAACAAATATGCTGCATTGAGTTCCTGTACTTCTTTGTTACCAGGTGAGATAGACAGCAAAAACTCAATAACAGTAGCAGAAGATTCTTCTTCAAGCTTGTCATTGTCCTTTGTTCCCACTCTCCACTTGCTGTCAACTACCAGAGTGGGATGTAAGAGCATTAGTTGTTGTGCAAAGGCCTTCACTATTTTGGGTATGTGTCCCACTTGTCTGCTCTTCACCAGTGTGACAGTTTCAGACTTGCTATTCCGGTAAGCTTTGAGGTAAATCTTTAGTCCCTTTAAACCATGAGATTCTGATAACAAGCAGGCGAGGGCTCGAGTTATCTCCAACAAAACATGAGTTGAACCCTCTCGAAGAAGGTTCCGCTTCCCTTCAAGGATAGCAGTGCATCGAGCAAAAATCTCCTCACAGGCATGCGTGCCACTCTGAAGAAGAGACTCCATTTTGTAAATAGTGGCTGACAGATTGTTGGGACTGAGTGTGGAGAGGAACACAGCAGCAAGACCTTTATTAAGACCCTCTGCAGGCTGATTCTTCACATGACTGTCAAGCCAGCCCTCTAGAGTAGCGATCACCAAATCCAGACCGGACTTATCCAGTTTTCTCATGTGGGACACCGCAGAGGTGGCGTGAGTCCTGAAGGCAGACATGTACAAGGAAGTAGCCCTCTCCAGCTCACCGCTCCGAAGGAACTTGTCTCCTTCCTTACATAGCTCTGAAATATTGACTCCAGGTCGAACCAAAGCAGTCATGATTGTTCAAATGGCTGGAGTGAACACTGGATTGTTCAAATGGCTGGATTATTCATGGCTGTTCAAAGCAATGAAAACATTGTAGTCTAATGGTTAAATGAGGAAATGAGGACAAAATATATCTGTCACATATCAAAATTTAAAAAATAAATAAATAAATATGAGCAAAAAAACGAGCACCTGTACTCTTCAACATAGCATTCATTATTTCATCAATTTAACAAGATCCCCAACACCACTGTCTGAAATATAGCCCCAAACCATGACAGAGCCTCCATCACGCTTTACAAATGGCTGTAGAGACTCATTGTTGGACTTTTTCTGTACATATTGACAAAGATTTGACTGGAAAGATTTCAAATCTGGATTGCTCTTCTGATCTTTAGTCCAGTTCTTGTGTACTTTGGCATATCTCGGCCTTTTCTCATTGTTTCCCTGCCTTAAGAATTGTTTCTTGACAGCCTTCCATACATAAAGGCCTTTTCTGACAAGGCTTTAGTGAAAAATATCAGATTAATTGAAGTGCCAGATGCATCTCTCAGTTCCTGTGACAAGTGTGTGGTGGATTTCTTCTCCTATTTCTTAAAAAACTATTCATCTGCTGTAAATCTTTTAGATCTGCCACTTCTTCTTTTCTCCTACTACTAGTCCTGATTCTTGAGTTTTTTATGGGCACACAACACACCATGCTAAGATGTTGTTATACTGAGTTATACTAGTTACTCAGTATGGAACATTTATGACATAGTTTTAAACTATTAGCTCTTTGAGAATCACATTGTTGGTGCAAAAACACTATTTTTTTATTTTGGGTATTTTTAAAAAATATATTCAAATAAAGAAAAACATTATGTTTTGTGACAGGCTGCTAGTAAAAAAGTGCCTAAAGATAAAATTTCAAATTGTTTTTTGCCAATTTGTCTGTTATGTGTAGACACAACACTAGTTCATCCCTTGAGTTAGAAGACTTTTTATGCTTTTTATTCCATTGTTAAGTTGTTCAAAAATCAAAACAAACAAAAAATTATTTCTCTGAAAATTATCAGGTGCAAAAACTGGAGTGCAAAGGTGTGAAAAAGTAGCCAACATCCAAAAAAGGAAAAACCTTTGAAAGACCATCAGAAAGCCTGGAGAACTATTCCTCTGTAAAAATGAAAAGAAAGTCTTGTATGAAGGTAAATATGTTGCTTAAATTTACTACTTGGAAGCCAAATTTAAAGACATGGGGGAGGCTTGAGACTTTTGCACAGTGTTTTCTATTATTTATAACTATATATTTGTTCTGACCTGATGAAATTTTACACACACACACAAAGATTATCATTGACAAAAGAAGGAAGACTTTATCTACTGCAAAAGGAAACGGTCAAATAAAATAGCCTAAGACTCAATTGGGTTTGTACCAGTGCCTTTTCTGAGCCATTGTTAACCTACCTGTTACTGTGGCTTTTTGACAACAACAGCAGACTGAATCCCTCAAGGTACGGACTTAAAAATGTCTTTAAAAAATTATTTTGCACTTATCGTCTTGAACTGGACGTCCCGACAAGAGAAAACTGTGCTCCATGTTTGTAATTCAATAGTTATCCGGGTCAACGCTCAAAAAACAGGAGCTGCAGCGGAATTTTTTAAAGTGTGTAACAGGTGGAAAGACACTGAGACAGCATAAAAATATATATTTAAAAAACCCACCCACAAACAAACCACAAAAACCTTTTTGTCTCGGCAAACTCCTCCAGGCGCTGTCGCGTCTCTTCTCAGGACGGGACGGTTTACGTCGCCAGCTGTTGTTTTTGAGAATCCGGGTCCGGTTGCCAATAGAAACCACTAACCCTCGTGCTCGCTTGAAAACCACAGAAAACGTAGGAAGCCTGCAGCTTCCTTATTGGCGACACTGCGTAAAGTTGTTGATAAAAATCTGCTCCTTCAAGCTAACTCGGCGTTAGCGTTTCAAGAAATGCTGCTGGAAGCACGAAAAACGGTGTGAAAGGGGGAGAGATATGTCATTTGGAAATACCTCCTGAGACCCGTTCATTTTCCTACGGACATTTTAAGAGGTTGAAAAAAAATGCTAAATCCGTCTTTAGTTAGCCTATAAACAGTCCTGTATCTGGTGCGACCGGTGGTTAATTGTTTAATTACTATCTTTATTCGTCTCATTTATAGCACGAGAAATGATAAATGACAAAAAAAAAAGAAATCATATGACAAATCGAAAGGGTGTAGGTTGAAGCTTCAGCCTATATAACACCTACCGATGACAGAAAAGGGCCAGACATAAGGAAAATGGAAAATTAACTTCATCTTTAACCTCTTATTAAATTTTTTTTAAAAGCCATCGCATGCCAAAAAGTGATTTTCTGTGCTTATATTGATGAATATAAATTGATAAATAGGCGGTGGTGAAGAGGATTTACAAAGCCTTTTTTATATAAAATAATGAAATGACTTGTTTTGCAAAGATCTTTATGACTGCATTATTGTGCCTACTCTGTGTTCAGCATTATCGTCAGTCCAAACCTTTTTTTTGAACACTTAAAATATCGTTATAAAAAGATTGTTTTATATTCGTTGCCGTTTCTACTGCCCTCTTGGCCAAGCTTGTTTTGAAAAACACATTTTTAACTTCATTGAATCTTTTCACCTAGTTTAATAAGTATAAAACCACTGCCTTGTAAAAGAAGTGTTGCTGGCTCTATATGACTTGATATCATTCGTGAGATATGGATGACAGTTTAAAGGCCAACAAGTCATTTAGAGCAGTTTCAGTTCTGGTAATCTTTCATTTATTTATTTATTTATTTAAAAATACTGGAAATCCCTTTTTGGCAGGTGATGCTGGTGTAGTAAAAGTATGGCAAACACATGCTGATGTGCAGCCTGACAGCACCAAAAGAATACTGCTATAGATTTTGAAGCTGTCATGCTGCATGTACACACATAAAGTGAATGATAAATGTCGTCCTGTTATTTTTCCACCCAGTAACTATGAACAATATAAGGCAGCTGTTCTTTGTGCTTTTAGCCCAAATTTGCAATTCATGAGATGGGTGTAATCCAACTCAAGAATAAAAGCTCTTCAAGCACGGTGCTCCTATTTTCTTTGTAGGTGGAGTGTGTGTGAGCTTTCAAATGCACACCAGCTGCTGCGGTTCAAACGCACAGTCCATACTCCCACCTTGTGGCCGAACATTTTATTCATGACATATACATATACAGATGACATTTTGACTTGGGCTTTTACAGTAGCACCTTATCATAACATTGTACCACCGAAGACCACAGTGAGGTGAAAAACATTAAGATTTTCACTTTCAGTTTATTCTGCACCACGCAACTATTCATAGAAATGATCATAAATAATAAAAAAAAACAATAATACTTTAACCTGTAAAACATATACAAATATTTATATCTCAGGGACAGTGGCCTACATTCCCATTAAAACTTTCTTAAATAAACATCTTAAACTGGAAAATCCAAGACCTTTACTGTCAATGAAGTATAATGACACACAAAAAAACTCTCAAAGTGAGATACCCAAACACCACAAGTGAGAACCATCCGTTCAAATGGAATATGTGTGGTGAGGAAAAACCCAGCATGCTGAACACTGACACCATTTAGTTGCAGGAAACTGAAAAACTGACGTCCTTTGGGGATTTCAGTTTTCTTCCTTTGCGAGGGTGCACAACAACAATCAGTGGCTGAGTTGTTATACCAAACGAGGGAGATGTCTGCAACAGTGCTGCACAAACATCCCAGATTTACACGGAGTGATCGCGTGCATGCACAGTTTAAAAATTCAAACTGAAAAGTCTGTCTTTTGACTAGTCAAAAGGGAAAAAAAGATCACGTACACTACAGCAAGGAAGTGCAACTTCCTTGCTTACCCTTTAAGCACATACACCTCCCAGTTATGCATGTACATTGCAGTACTGCTGTAAAACCGCAGCCTCCATTGTTGGCCTTTAAGAGGCACCACACAAAATAGGAGGTTAGATTGTTCTAAACTACTTTTTGGCAGCAGCCATTAGTTAAGGGAAGGGGACTTCCCCTAATATTTTTTTTATTTACTGTCTCCACCTACTGTAGGCTTCAAAAATATTACGAGTGTGTTAAGAGGAGTTATGTGCTTCCTAAAAATGCTAACGATGCTGTTGAGGAAGTAGCCTGATGTTCGAAACCGCATTTTGCACTGCTACAAATCCATTATTTCATATGTTTACATTCAACATGTTAGGTTTCTGTCTGAACATGAAATAAGGGTCCACTTTTTTTTTTCATTCCAGCTTATCAGATGTTGCTCTTTGGCTTAATCTAAGTCTGCATTACTCAGTATGGGACATTTATGACGTTATTCCAGGCTTCTTGGGTTGTACTATATGGCTACAGATCATAATGTCCTTTCCAGCAAGTGTCTACACTTTCACATCGGCATCCATGGCTGAATAATTTATGTTTCCAGTCGTGTTATAGATAGCATTACACTTGTGTCGCCAAGTACAGCCTCAGTTGTCCCGCACTGCTCCATTCAAAAGGCTGTGAGCGCCTGTCTGTGGTCAGGCGTCCACTGCAGCTGCTCCAGGCTTTCCTGGAGCAGCTGTGCACAGCCGGATAATTCCATGTAGTGTAAGGCTGAGAAAACATCGCTGAGTTTGGAGGAAGAGCGCTGGCTCCACAGTCTCAGCATCTGGTACTGCTTCTCCATGGAACCGAGGCTGAAACCAGTCTCCAGCTCGACTCGCTCCATCTGCTGGTCAGCCACCTTGAGTAGGCGCAAGAACTCCTTCCACCTATGCAAGGGCACCTCCTTAATGATCGCATAGAGGACGATGGCCGGCCAGCGATCATCATTTTGTCTGGTAACTGGAAGGAGAGAATAATAAACAGTCAGAGGACATAGGGCACCCAGCTGCTTGTTTTGTGTTAGTCTGAGGTTAAAATCATCTGTATTTATGTGAAATGGAGCATTTGTGCAGCGGTTTACCCCCTGTCTCAGACAAGTCAGTTTTACTCCTTCTAAGAGCTTCCTTTTTCTGATCACCCTATTAGCCGGTCACTGACGTCATCTATTGCCACGATTAGAGAAACTGGTGTGAAATTAAGTGATAAGCAGTCTGAAGCCTTTTATTTCAAATGAAAGGGTTTTTTTGTTGTTGTTTTTTTCATACACTGGCCTCACTAATAAAATCCTTGGTCATTTTTAAGATCAGCATTGTTACAGTGTGCATTACTGTGCAAATGTCTCGAGCCATCCTTCATGTCTCTATATTTTGCAAAGAAAATAGCAAAGAGGTGCAAATATAGACGGAAATGAATTATATAACGCCAAAACAGAGTTAATCTGTTCTAATGAGCTTGAAAGTCAAGATTTAGTGTGACCACCTATATTGTCTAACACAGCCCGAACTCTCTTAGGCTGTTGGCTGGTTTTCATTCTGTTCTCTGTCAAGATGATCCCACACTGCTTCGATAATGTTGATGTCCATGCTCCAGGGAAGCCAATCCATGACCGATAGCCATCCACTGTGTCTTTTTCTATCAAGCATAACTTTTTTGCAATAACAGCGTGTCAAGCTGTGTTGACAACGACTTGAATAAAAAATATTGTTTTTTGTTACGTTGTCTCTAATGTGTTAACACAACACTGATTCATTCCTTGAGTTAGGTGTCTTTTTTATGCTTGAATGAGTCATAGGTCAGTGTGAAGTGTGCAAAATCAACAACCCCCCCCCAAAAATCCTCTGAAAATGATCAAGGATTGGAGTGAGAATGAGTGAAAAAGCAGCCGATGTCCAAAGACAGAACTTTGAAAGACCTTCAGAACGTCTGGAGAGCTACTGGTCAATGTCACAAGAATGCACCACTGCCCTCAAACGTGCTTGCACATGGACGCATGGACTGACATAGACCTCATATCTTTACCTCAATAACTCAAAGTAACGTTACGAGTTGTACGAACACTGCTTGCTTCTTGTATGATAAGCAGCAGCCATTTAACCGGGCCTTGTAAGGTTGGTGAACAGTGTGTTTATTAAAGGACAAGCACTGTGGAATTCCCAGTACCAGTGTGGTCGTGAGTTGCTGCCACCTCCTCTCAACCACTGAATACAACCCACGTTACAACTTCCTGCATAATGGTGTACTCTGGAAAACTGCAAACCAAAATTTAAGCTTAACAAGAGGTCATTTAGAAGATATACAGAGGAATTTGACCACATCATATCAGCACTGGTCTGCTAAGTAGAAAAGCTTTCTCACTGTGTAATAACAGGACAACATCCTTCTGTAAAACATCTGGCAACACACAGTCAAGAGACGTAATGATACAGAATACACAACGCAAATAAAAATGAATGATGAAGAGGAACACAGAACAAAATCCTCACCCCAGTTCAAGCAGCACCAAACTAAAAACAGGTTCTGATCAGCCGTGAATGCCAACAACAACATGACCTCACTAATGACTGCAGTTGTATTTAAAGCACACCTACAGGCTTGAAAGGCTTACATTAATCTGAATATCAGGAGTTTACCATATGACACATTCAACAGGCACATGTGTTCACTATCTGATCTGCCATTTGACCTAATGTCACATTGCTGACTGATGCGAAAGAGCAACAACGCTCTATTTCCTAGTTTCCACCTCCACAGATGTGGTTCTGATAAACACTATGGTGAACAAGATGAAAATGTAAAAACAACAGCATTTATAGATCGTATACCGTGCGTCTATCAGATGGAAGAAACTGCAACAGCAGCATTTTTTAATTTTACTAATATAATTCAATTAAACAATTTGACTGTAGCAAACTGGTGCTTCCTTTTAACAACACAAACAGACAAGCAGGTATTTGCAGGGGCAGTCATTCTGCTTAAAGCTTTAGAAATGTTGCTCGCCTAATATTGATGCTGATATTTTTCGTTTTTTAAAGGTTGTGTTTTTTTTCATTCAGTGTAAAACAGCTTAGCAATTTCTCCTGGTTTTATTGGTCATACTCTGTAATCGCAGTATCATTATGTTTTGAAGGTAATCTGCTTGGATCGCACTTAAGCTGAAAGCATTTGTTAAATAGTGAAACAATAAAATTTGGGGGAAAAAAGCATTACAAACGCAGCTTTTTTTGGCTATGACCTAATGTCTACCACCTATTGAGGTACGCCATAAAAACATGTGTCACTGATCATAAATGCTCATACCTTTACTGGAAAACTCCATGCTTTCAACACTTCCTCTCCTACAACTTTTCTCACAGTTTTCACATCACTTATCTGAAACATTTAGAGCCAAGCCCATCACACCTTCCAGTATTCAAGACCCAAGTCTCACTTCGGATGAAGTCCACAGTCATTTAAAAGAAGGGAGAAAGCTGAAGGTGTTCTCACAGCGCTACTTATAATAGGTTTCACCTCCTCTCTAAATTAAACAAATTTCTTAAGAAATTCAGGGCAGCAGCACGCATCACCTCTACTGTTCAACGCAGGAAAAACAAATCACACTGTGATCCTGCCTACTTAAATAATATATACAGAAATGAATAAATGTTGAAAGTTGTTTGTCTTTTATGACTCATATTGTCTCTGAAAATATGACAATAGCTTCCTTTAATGTGTAATGAGAGCTATAACACCACTGAGTTTCATTTGGTACGTGGTATTCTTCTTCTGTGATAATCCTATGACTCTAGTATCGTAAATAGTATTTTCTGGCATCATAGTAGTAGAAGTAGTAGCAGAAGAAATCATTTCAAAAGTCACTTTTATCAGTTTTATATTGCCAGTTATGTCATTAAACCGTCAATGTTTACATTAACCCTGAAGTGCACTACAATGGAAGCCTGAGCTGAAGAAGGATTTTGTCTGTGAATGCTTAAAACTGAATGAGGAAAAAGAAATGCAGACTCTGTTAGATTGATGAGTTTTTTTTATCCTTCTTCACTGAACTCCTATTAAAAGTAAGGAATATTTAAATCACTGCTTACATTGCGAATGGGGAAAATGACCTTTGAGAATAAAATACATTTTTGCTAGATTTATGCAGGGTTTTTCTTGTTTGTTTGTTTGTTTTTAATTAGAGATCATCACCACATAATTAACAAAGTCCAGCATTCTGCAAGCAGTACATGGGGGCCAGAGATCAAATACTCAGATAGTCTTACCTATCTGGCCATTGACTGGCACGAGAGGACTGATGTTGGTTGGATGTTCTGATATGGCTGGACTGTGACTTAGAGTCAACATGGGAGTTTCCTCAGATACTGTAAGCATCTTGAAAGAACAAACAAGACAGCACAAGTACAAACTTTGAAGTGCATGACAGGGATGAACAAAATTCTGCCTTTCTTGTGTGCTAATTATAAGCTAATGAGTTAATTATCTTGATGAACTATGTACAAGAAATTCTTACTGTGCACCTACAGTAAGTGCTCATGCCTAGATCGCTATCTTTAAAGAAAATGAAGTGCATGAAACTGAGCACAAACCAGCGTGGTCGGGTTACTGCCTTGATGACTGGGTTGTTCTGTTAAAAAGGAAAGGAGATATTATCAATGAGTTTCCTGCCTGCTAGTCAAGACATGTTCAGTCACTAAGGCACATTTTTAGAACAGAACTAAATATGGATATATTTCTATTAAATGCACAACTGGGTTGTACGTTTCACACTGTGAGGAGTAACATGAGAAAATGTGTATTTGGTTGCAGATTAATGTTCAGTGGTAGTTGTAGAAAACATACTCTGATGAATAAAAGCAATTATTTAATTCAAAACACTTGAAAAATAATAAAAACCCTGCACTGAACAAATTACAATTAAGGTAATAGAAAAAATGCACTGACAAAAGTCAAAGTAGATCATGTCAATTTCAAATATGAAGTGAAACTAATGTGAAAACATTGAAAGCAAACAGGCAAAAGTTTGCGGATGCTATTACACGATCTTTGTTCTAATAAAATCTGATTGACATCCTTTTTTGATTGTTAATTATGGATCAAACTTGAGGGGTGTTTTATGATCTCTTCTTTCAGCGTCTCAAGTGCAAAATGCCAGAAACAGTGTAGGTAGCATTTAACGTTAAAGGTCAAATGTTTGACATTAAGGTTTAAAGAAGATGAAGTTACATAAATCTCAAGTACTCAAATGAAATGCAGATACTGCAAATGCGTACTTGAATGCAACGGTCAGGTACTTGATTGGATTTATTTACTGCAGATTACCGTTCTGGGAGACTTCAACGTCTTTGCTCTTGCTCCAGCAAAAAGATCTGTCTTTGTGTTTGAATATCTTCATGGTGAAGATCAGCAGGAACCATAAGAGCAACAAAAAGCTCACCACTGCAAGAAAAACTACCAACTGCAACGCTGTGGACACAAAAACACACTCCACATCAATCAGTTCTGACATAAGGTTATTCTGTCTTTATCCTCCATGTAAACTGGATAACAATCAGAGGCTGGTAAACCTGCTAAAATGTCCATAGCAAGTGTGATACGTCATAAAACTAAACTACAAAACCAAAGGGCAGTAAGTTATTGTATCAAAGGTCTTGTTAAAATATGAAATGAGCACTAACAGGTAGGTGGAATTTGTGTTATATGAGGATTCGTGAAAGCCTTGGATGTTGAAACTGGAGCTGCGCTTGGAGCGGGAGCTGAAGTTGAAGCTGGTGTAACAGTTGGAGACATAAATGCTGTCGTACAATGAAATAAAAAAAAAAGCAAGTTTGGAATTACTTAAACATTAGTGGGTTATATAATGTGATTTGATCTTTTGGTATACAAGGATAGACAACAAAATGCGATTGCATTAACATACTTTAAGAAAAATACAATTTGAAAACTTTTGCATTTATTATTCTTGGTGCTCGTGCATTTAGTAATGCGCCTCCAAGAGCCTCAGTCGTGCTTTTTTAAGGAGTTACAGATCAAATCTGCAGTACGGTCAGGAGGAATTTTTGTCCTTCTTTTAAAGAGAGCCGCTTTATCTCAGCAATATTCTTGGGCTGTGTGGCCCAAAAAGCTTGAAAAGCAAACCCACAGTATCACATCTAGTTTTCAGATCTCCTTTTTCTACAGAGCTACTTGAATGCTTAGGGCTCACCGTTTTGCCTCTTCTAACCTTCAGAAAAAGTCAATCAGACAAACTCACATACATAATTAAGATTCACTTACTTTCGTTTGCCACTGTGATTGTAGACACAGATGGAGTTGTAGATGGATTTGTCGAAGCTATAGTACTCTCTGTACTATAAATAATAAAAAAACAAACAGTATAGACAACATCTGGCAACACATATTTATCCTGACATTAAAAGCTAAAGAAGCACCAACACAAACAGTTATTGCTCCTGTCGTGTGTAGTCCTTGTATAATCCCACATATTTTTCTTTAAGTTATTTCTGCTGGGATTCTGTCTGGTTGCATTTGAGTAGGGGTGAACCCATTGATTGGTGGGTGGTATTTTTAGCTCTATCTGACAAGTCTATCATTTTGTTAGCCAATTATGACACTCATATACTGTGTCATTTCATGTTATAGTTTTCCTAGTGTGAACCTGAATGAGAATTTTATCCATCCATTCACTTCCACTTATCCTTATCAGGGTCGCGGGGGGCGCTGGAGCCTATCCCAGCTGTCTTGGGGCGAGAGGCAGGGTAGTCTGTCGCAGGGCTAACACATATATACAGACAACCATTTGCACTCCCATTCACTCCCACATTCACACCTATGGGCACAGTTTCCAATTAACCTATCCCCACTAAGTGCATGTCTTTGGACTGTGGGAGGAAGCCGGAAGACCCGGGGAGAACCCACGCAAACATGGGGAGAACATGCTCCACACAGAAAGACCCTGGCCAGATGGTGGATCTTCTTGCTGTGAGGCAACAGTGCTAACCGCCATGCCACCACGCTGCTGCTAATTTTATCCAAACAGACAAAAACGCAAAGTGAAATAAACTGCCCCTTCATTTTCTTTGTGGTTGTTTCAGTGTTTTCCACTAAAAGTTGCGTGCCGTGTGACTTTTTGGTGACGTCTTTCCCTGATAGGAGTAGCATTAGACAGGCTGACCTCCACTGAAAAATATTAAAAAGCATTCCCTGCTTTCTTCACACGCACTGAGTAAAAGTCAGACTTTAGAAGAAAGGGTTATAGAAAGGTAAACATGGATGCTCAGGGGATCTGTCTTTAATGCAAATGTGTAAAACTGGAGAACCGTGCTTGAAAAGCAACAATAACCTGCCTATTATCAGGACTTTTGTGATCTGCAGGCATGTTGTTGAGCACAGGTAGTCAGGGCCTCAGTCAAACCACAGGAAATATGGGAGGGGGAGAGAAATTTGTAACCATGTTTCCTCCATTCTAACAAAAAGCCAACACATCCCCTGCTGAAATCAGGCCATGTTTAACTCAACCACAAACATTGTAGCTCACATTTTAGTTAGCACTGACAAATAGTTGCCATTTATCTTGAGTAAGTTAACAGCCCTCTAAACATCACGAGAAGGTGATACACATTAAATGCACAAAGATCACTGAACAAACGCTGCAATCTTGGTGTATACCTGTACACGGTATTCATACACAATACAGTGTAAGCTATCACCACAGTAAGTATTTGTATTTTATATCATTGCCGCTTTCATTTGCAGTTCTGTGTGTTCTCGTCAGTCTGTCCCAAACTAAATTTAAGCACATTTTGTATGTTTTTTTGTTTATTTTCTGTGACATTGTAAAGTGTTCTACCTCGATGAGAGTTGGCACTTCGCGCTGTAGTCAGCAGTCCCTGAAAGGAGCATACGAGTGACTGTGAATGTATGTATTTAAAAGTGAGATTGTTAATATATTAGAAACTGAATCAGTTTGGCTGCTGTGAATATCAATCTAATGCATTAAGATCCTTTGAGGTTACTTACTTCCACATGCTGTGCAGGAACATTTCACACATTGCCGTGTATTACCAAGTCCTGAATTGTAGTATCCCTCTATGCAGCCACACACTGTGCTCCTATTAAAGGTGCAGCGCTCTATTACCATCTCATCATCTGGGGGAAAAGCAAAATACAGTGTTTCCATCTCAGTCCAAATAACTGAAAAACACAGTCCCGATAAGGCCATGTTGTTTTCTACTGTCAAATTAATTTAATCAATTAACCTCGTGGAAACAGAAGAATCAATATGTTAACGGAGAGTTCAAACTGGTACGCACACAGATTCACGTGCTGTCGTTACAGTGCAAGTCTCCAACCAAAGTGAATACTCAAACTGGTACTGATGTTATTAGTGAAATACAGGCAGTATTATATTAAGATTTTCCAAGCTAAATATTTATTTCATTCCACTACATCAAACTAGTTTAACAGAAATACGAGATCATTATAAAATGCTCATAATTACAAGAGATCTAAGATGCAGCAAAGAAGAGCATTGTCTTTTATGTGATAAAATAAGCAGAAAATACCAGTCCTACTTTATTTCAGTGCATTTTAAGACATTTCTCTCTGTGGTTTTTCCTGTGAAGACGCCATCTTCACATGTTTTAAATATTGAAATAACCAGGAAATATCAGTCCGTTTTATTTCAGTCCAATTTAACTTGAACACCCCTTAAACTTTATCACATGAGCTGACGATATGTGTAACAACAAACTGAAAATGAGCGGGATACTTACGATTACACGTGTCACACCTACGACATTTCTCTATGTAGTTTTCTAAATCTGTGTATGTGCCATCCTCACATTTCTTGCATTTGTACTTTTTAACTCCATCATCACAGTCACCAACTTTATGATATCCTGGGAAAGAGAGAGAGAAGGAGAAACGTAATGAGTGTTTAATAACTTAGTAATAATTGACAATAATATTCCTCTGTATAGCTTACCAGCTGGGCACAAATTGTAACATGAACCGTTAGTTTGTTCGATCTCCACAGTGTGACTCTGTCCACAGGAAATCAGTGCAAATATCAGTGGGAACGCCTGAAACAAAAAAATATGAGGTCTGAAGATCTGAGGTGTTAAATAAGGGTTCAGGTGCTCGTGTATAAGCAGGACTGACATTTGGTCACAAAATCTGAAACAAAATGACAGAAAGAGTAAAAAGTGATTGACTCTCGTTAAGTCACTAGAGAGGAAAAACTTTTTAATTTGCATATATCATCAAAGAGGAATATATTCATTGAAAATCTAGACTTTCCACTGCCATTAAAGGTTAAACACATTTTCTGAACTCTAGCATGCACATCGTGCAGCAGACACAAAGTTGTTCAACCAAGGCAGAATGACAGAAAAAATATGCCAAAATATCCAAGCAGCTGTAGCTGTGTAGGAGTTAAAATCTATATAGATATATCAAGTGAAAAAAATATTCTCTCTAGAGACGTCCGTCACAAAGGTCAAATATTTCTGACTCGTAGGTGAGTGACAAAAGTTCAGAAGAGGAAAGCAGATCATAAAATAATATAACACAAAAAGAAAACAAAAACCTTGCGATATGGGTCTTTAGCAAATAAAATAAATCAGAATGTGGCCTCACAGAAAAGAGATAAGTTGGAAAAACTGCTGAGCGATAGGAGATGGTAGGTCTGAGAGCCCGGTGATACCAGCTTACCGGAATATTCTCCCAGTTTTACACACTGTGGGCTTCTTTGTCTTCTTTTTCCTAAACTCCCCAAAAGACTTATATTTCTGGATGTTGGCTCCCCAAAAATAACATGTAAAATGAAGGTAATCCTTGAGGTAACTTTTTACATTTCCCTACATGTGTGATTATTTAGGTCCCTGAAATATAGCTTGCAGTATTGTTAAAAGTTCTTCATCCGTGACTCTCCTCTCATTATTGTGACAGGTTATTGTACATTTTCAATAGTGTGATTTCAGTCTCTCAAAAGTAAACCTTAAGAAAACTATCTGTCTGTACTTTTATTATTTATTTATTGATGATGACAAGAACCTTACTATCTTTAAGGTTGGTGAATGTGAATAATGCATAAAGAGAGAGTAAATAATCATTAGGTGCAGCACAAGTAAATGGATCGAGTTATTAAACGTCATGGTCTTGCTGCACCTGGAGCTGCAAGACCATGACAGCTACATGTCACTATAGCCTTAACAATTTTGCAACAACTAATGTACGGTTACATATGGAGCTCTTATTAACAACAATAAAAACAGAAACCAAAACAGTGAGGATGTACGCTAGCTGTAGTCATGGCAGCAATGAGATTTACGGCGACTCGAGAATATACGCAGGAAGAGCTCTTAGAAAATATTACAGTTAATCATAAATATTTATCTTGCAGTCATTAAGACATAACGTTTGCTTCCTCTTATTCAAACATGATCTTTTCCGATAGTTCCCATAACAATGAATAATGAAAATCCACTCATAGGAAATTGCATTAAAGCACCCTTGAAATTAAACACGCAGATGATCCAGATCAAACCTATGAACAGGGTTACTTACCAGGACAAAGTTCATTTTGAGAGAGCAGGCAGTGTGGAAGTTAAACAACCAACTTTTGCTGAAATTCACTCATTTGAAAGCAAATCAATGTCGTTTTCACCAGCAGGACGAGGCACTCTGACTGAGCTGATGTGTAGATTTCCTTTAAAGCTGACTCAAATTAACGGTTTTAGGAAGGCTTTGTTTGTGTGAGTGTGTGTGAGTGTGTTTGTGGGTCAGGGCTTTCAGTTCTTTGGAGTGTTCAGAGAAGTGTTGAGAGAAACAGGAAACAAAGTCAGATGTAACCACCCACCCCTTACAGACACACGCATACGCACATAGTGACAGTGTAATTCCACTGAATCTCAGTGATAATGATGTGGTTCAGACAAAAGTCCTAGTGACATACATGGGGATATTTCACAAGCTGGACAGTGTGGTTAGATCTGATGGTCGTGCGGAGTGGGGCGTGTAAGAGGAGGTGTTGTACACTGTGAAGGAGTTAGGCATTTTACTGGCTTTAAAGCAACTGCCTTTTCATTCAAACTTCAAAAAAAGAGAGAAAAAAGAAAGACGGGACCACAATGAGAACCAAACAAATGTGGTTAACTCAGTTGTTTATCAGAGGCGTGAATATTGTCTCTTTTAATCCGACATGTCAATCTACGCCACACAATGTCAAGGACTGAAAAAATACACGTAAAAGAAGTATACAGGTTTAAAAAATAGAATTTATAATCCAAAGGAATAACATTTTTAATATGGCATGGAGTGCTGACAAGATGCCCAGTACACAAAAAAGATGGTACACATCTTCAGACATCAATAAGCAATGATTTCTTTATTTTCTGCTAAATCTGATCGAAAAGACGTCAGCGTAAATCACGAACTACAGCCTAACCTTTTTCAAGTTTGAGAAAGAGCAATGCAGTATCAAGCACAGAAATGAAGCAATGCTTCTTGGGACGTCTGGTGCTAAAAGGTCTTAAAGTTAATCCTCAGCGTCACAATTTTTTAAAGTACCCTGCATTGTACAAGTTATATTTGAATGATTAAGATCATTGTATCTACCGCCTTACCTGCTTTCTACCAAATGTCAGAAATCCCACTTAGACACTGTCTGCTGTGATAGAGATATAAAACCTTTTAAGTTCAAATTCTCCCCAGTGATGGCAGCAACAAGCACTGGTAATGTCTGAATAACATATTCAATATAGAGAAGAACATTTGAATGTTGTTGGGTTTTTTTTTTTTGTTAATCGATAAAATTAATTGTGTTTTGTAATTGTCGCTTCCACTTCTCTTTTTCAGGGTTGCGGGAGCCTATCCCAGCTGTCTTGGGGCGAGACAGCTGGGATTGACCCTAAGGTCAATTTAGATTTTCCAATTACCCTATTCCCACAAACTGCATGTCTTTGGACTGTGGGAGGAAGTCGGAGTACCCAGTGAGAACCCACACAAACTCCACACACAAAGACACCGACCTGATGGTGGAATTGAACTCAGGACCTTCTTGCTGTGAGGCAACAGTGCTAACCACCGTGCTGCCGTTTTGTAATTGTAACTAAGATAAAGCTTTGGCCGTACTTTAAGACCAAAGCTTAAAGTACACAGCAGTGCATGGGTGTGTAGATGATGCTGTAGCACGTTTCCTCCTGCATTCTGGTTCAATCTGATATGCTGTCCTATAAATAAGGAAAAAGACCGGTATTGTCAACACAGGAAGCTGATGGCATATCTCAAAAGGTGTTAAGAGATAACACTGATATGAAGACTCAAATGGTTACTGCCCCTAAAATCATAATGGTCATTAACAGATCCCTACGTTATGCCTTTTCAGTGTAAGTGATGGGGTCTGCCCACAAGTACATCTGGATCTCAGACCAAAGTTCATTAACTAAATTAATCAAAGAAAGCGGACATCTTCAAAAGTCTTTCAGTGTAAGATTCTCTCTGTTATTGCATGGAGCGTCCTCCGAGACGCAGAGGAAGCAGAAAAAGTCAAATTTCGTTTGATTTTCCAAAACTCAGGTGACTGAAGCCTCTTATTGACTTCAAACAGGCATCTAACAATCTTGTATTCCATTATTAGTCATTCTTTAAATGAACCGTTCCTCTGGCACAATGATGAGAAGAAACGACTACAATGTAAACAGGAAGATCCAGGGAGCCCGTTCACTCTTTAAGAAAGCAACATTTCACACGTGCTTTGTTTAATTGTCACTGTGAGTTAGCAAAGCAACCCGTAACCTGCTTATTATTAGGCACTGCTGGCACTGTTCGTCACCACAGTTAATCATGCCCACAGTCAAACCACAGGAGCAGTGAGTGAACAAGAGATGTGCACGGAGGTTAAATTTGCAAACGCGATTCCTCCATTCTGACTTAAAAGCCAACACGTCCACTGATGAAATCAGGCCATGCTCAACTCAACCACAAACACATTTAGATCGAAATTTAAAAGCAATTAAAAGTCCAAAGTGTTTTTGTACCTTGTACCTTTACAGTCATAAAACTTTGGCTGTACCGTCTTCTGCCTTTGGCGTTGCTGGCAACTCTTTGTTTAGTCAGCATTCTCTGAAAGGAATATGAAGGTGGCTGAACTCATGTAATCATTCATTTATTTATTTATTTTAAGTGACAGAGTTACTGCATTATGTAAGCCAGCATATGAACATTAGTTCAGTGGACACAAAAGTATTATACGACAAATAACTTGTATAGGTAAATTATATAATTCCCAGCCTCAAGAGTGAAGTGTGCTGACTTCATAAAACTGATTTAACATAAATATGAGGTCACCAAAATTTAATTGTGAAAAGTTGCAGCAACAAAAGAGCATATTATATTATAGGCCATATATATTTTAATAACTAAATATTCATCCTACCATTTTGCTTTGGTCAAATTTAACTCCAGACCCTCTTACACTTTCGCACACGACTACATGTGTCTATTCACTGGAAGCTGAGCAGGATACTTACAAACACATGACTCACATTTGACATTTCCCCATATGGTTTTTCATTTCCATGTAGGTGCCATTGTCACGTCTTTTGAATCTGTACTTTTCAAATGGCTTGTCAGAGGTACCACCTTTATGACAACCTGGGACAGAGAGAGAGAAAAGAGGAAAGTTAGTGTTATACTTCTGCAATCAATTGACAGGTGACCACAATTTGTAACCTGAACCATTAGTTTGTTCTGTCCTCTCAGTCCATAAACAAATGCCTGCAAATACAGAGCAAACTGAGTCCTGTGAAAATTCTTTCAAATGACTGCAGAAATAGTTGTTTCTACAGCAGCGAGACCACGACAGAGGATCCCAATAATTAAAAAGCCTTCTTTGCCTCAGTTACCTACATACCTCCTGTCTCCTTTAAACACCTTAACATTTAGCTGCCAAATGGAGTGACATAAAGAGTGTACAGCGTGGATGTACACTTGCTGTTGTAATAACAGCAATACGATTTACAGTCACTTAAGAACATACAAAATAAAAATACTAGACTTAATAAACAAAAGGCTTTTATTTAGTCATTAAGATGTCATTATTGTTGCGTGTCCCATGACACTGAATATTAAAACTCCACTCAGACAAAACTGCACTAAAGCAGCCTTGAAATTGAACATACAGATGATCCCAATTAAACCTACAAACTGCATTACTTACCAAGATAAGGTCCATGTGGGGAGAGCAGGCAGTGTGGAACTTAAACCTGTTTTTAGTAAAATTCACTCAATTGAAAACAATCGAGTTATCACCAGCAGGATGAGGAACACTGACGTGAGCTGATTAATAGGTTTCCTTTAAAGCTGATGCAAACCTGTGGTTTAGGGACAGGTTTATCTCTATGGGTGTGGTATTTTTGGGGCTCAGGAGTGTTCAGAAACGTGAGCTCATAAGTACACAGCACCTATAGATGCACAATGCAAGGTGCTGAGACAGTTTCAGTTAACACAAAACAAGCAAATAAAAAGCAAGCACTATTAGTTGTAATCTAGACTTCAAAAAAACTTAACCAAAATGTTTTTTTTAATTAGATCTCAGTGTGGGTAGAGATAACACACTGAAAAAAATGTTGCTTAAACCATTTTTATTGCATCGATCTGGTTGTTGCCATTTGTCTTGAATAAACTGCAGATTAGCTAAGCATCCTGAGAAGGTTATACAAATTAAATACGCAAACATTACTCGAGTTGCAATCTTAATATTATGTGCACACTGTTATATAGCATTCATATACAATTCACTGTAAGTCTGTGCATTTTCTCTGGTTGCTGCCTTCATTTGCAGTGCTGTGTGCTGTCACATATTGCTATATGTGACAGCACACAGCACTGAGAGACAAAAACATCAAATGTGCTCATTTGATATTTTTGTCTCTCACGTTGCGGAATCTTCTACTGCAGGTACTTCCCTGTTTAGTCATCCTTTTCTGAAAGGAATAAAGGTGAAGGTGACTGACTGCATGTATTTATAAGGCAGCTTGTTATTAGAATGAATTATTAAACAGAATGTGAATATCAATCTAGTGCTTTAACATCCTTTGAGTTTACTTACTTGGGCAATCTTGACAGTTACATTTCATGCAGATCAGCGAAACAGCAGATTCTGAATTGGAGTTTTTGTTTTTACTGCCACACACTGTGTTACTGTTAAAGATGCCGGGCTTTATGATCATCTCATTATCTGAGGGAAAAATCAAGAGTCAGTGTTTTCATCTCAGTCCAAATAACTGAAATACACAGGTCTGGCAAAGCCACAGGACTACATGTTTTTCTCTCTTTATTTCAGTCCATTTTACCTTGAATGCCTTAAACTTTATCACATGAGCTGACAATATGTGTAACAGCAAACTGAAAATGAGCGGGATACTTACAATTATCCCAGTCGTGGAACACTGGGTCAGCTCTTTATCCTCTCAAGGATACTTGAGGGTGCATGGGAGTTTGCCCAACCAGTCTACATGTGTTTTGTGGACTTCGAGGCATTCGACCGTGTCCCTCTGAGTGTCCTGTGGGGGGTGCTCCGGGAGTATGGGGTGTCTGGCCCATTGCTACGGGCCATTTGATCCTTATACAACCGTTGCAAGAGCTTGGTCCGCATAGCCGGCAATAAGTCGGACTCGTTCCTGGGTGATGGGTTCTGCCAGAGCTGCCCTTTGTCACAGATTCTGTTCGTAATTTTTATGGACAGAATTTCTAGGCATAGCCAAGTGGAGGAAGACTTTCACTTGGGTGGTCTCAGAATCTCATCTCTGCTTTTTGCAGATGATGTAGTTCTTTCGGCTTCATCGGGTGATGGCCTTCAGCTCGCTTTGGAATGATACGCAGCCGAGTGTGAAGCAGTGGGCATGAGAATCAGCACCTACAAATCTGAGTCCATGGTCCTCAGCTGGAAAATGGTGGAGTTCTTGCCCCAAGTGGAAGAGTTTAATTATCTCGGGGTCTTGTTCACGAGTGACAGGAGAAGCGAGCGGGAGATCGACAGCGCCTGCAGTGATGTGGACGCTGTATCGGTCTGTTGTGGTGAAGAGAGAGCTGAGTGTAAAAGCGAAGCTCTCAATTTACCAGTCGATCTACATCCCTACCCTCACCTATGGCCACGAGCTGTGCGTAGTGACCGAAAGAACGAGATCGCGGATACAAGCGGCAGAAATGGGCTTCCTCTGAAGGGTGGCTGGCCTCTCCCTTAGAGATAGAGTGAGAAGTTCGGCCATCCGGGAGGGGCTCAGAGTAGAACCGCTGCTCCTTCACATCGAAAGGAGCCAGTTGAGGTGGTTCGGGCATCTGACAAGGATACCTCCTGGGCGCCTCCTGGGGTGTTCCGGGCATGTCCCA